>PVQB02000367.1:0-156026 GCA_002980475.2 Fusarium beomiforme | reverse complement strand
TTTTACGTCCTGCTCAGGGTTGTCGCGTCTCTTGAACAATCGCCGTAGCGACGATATCCGATCCTCGACCCTCCCATTCAACCACCCAACAGCATCTTCCCTATCGAAAATATTTGGGCCGCGCTGGTAGCTCAAGAGGAACTGGTAATGGACTTCTGGGCCATGCTGAACGCCCCATTTTTGAAGTTGGTTATACCAACCCTCGACCTTGTCGCGTGGGTCATTTTTTAAGACGTCGGCCCGATGTAGATATTTCCTGATAGCTCTGGGATCCTGAGGCAAAGTTTCGAACCTTGAAATCTTCATGATTGGGGCGGAATGGAACACATGCCAATGAATCCTCGCACAATGCACAAAATCGTCAAGCTCGGGGTAGCGTTCCTTACTGACGCACATGTCCACGTCGCCACAAGGAAATACAAAACTAACCCTCTTCAAACGTCCAAGGGCTTTCTTAAGGAATAGGGGGTCTTCGTCTGGTGTTGAGTCCCATGACTCGGCCCTCATTCCAGCACCGAAGATGGTTTGGGCTAAGTTGACAATACCAGCTTCGTATCTATCATGAGCCCGGACATCTTGCGCAAATCGAGAAAAGTGTTGCCAACCATGGATGTGAAGTATGTCGAAATCGGGATTCAAGTATATGACACCATTAGATGATTGCCCTTGGTACCTGTATACGCACGGGAGTTGAACTCGATAGAACATCAAGGCTATGTTGCGTGATTTCCATCGCTCTTTCAAGATAATCTCGTAAGAATGAGCGCTTGGAACTTCTACTAGTTCAGCCTGAAGCAACCCCTCATGGGACAAGGCTTGCTCCCAGATGTTTCGGCGCAGCTCCAGTGGGAGTTTCTTGAACTGAAGAAAGCTTGCAGCATCATCTTTGTTGGTGGGGTTCAGAATATGGTATCTCCGTCCATAGGAGGGCGAAGTGGCTTATAGTTGTGAAGACATTGCCAGAACACTGACACAAAACTCTCGTCATACGACGTCTCCTGTCCTCGGGTTTCAAGGTTCAGCAAGTCTACTCCTCCATCATTTTAGGAATGAATGCAGCAACTATACACTTGACCCTCTTGATACTATTTTGGTCGAAATACGTAGAAAGTTGCTCTCGCAGAGCAAGCAGGCTTTACAAATTGACCAACTGAATGTACATGGAGCATCGGACATAGTTTCAACTAGGTTTATCGGCATAAAATGAATTCTATAAACTAATTTATACATTTATTGGATAAGAAAAGAGCACGTCTAAATTAACCCATTATCAACTCCATCGCGACATGTAATTCCCTCGCATCTTTCATTTTTTACTGACTGACAAAAGCACTTGTCTTCACCCACTGCTCCATAGTCTTAGCCCCAGGGTTCAACTGTCGAACCTTGGCCAAATCGGCACCATAACCCTCATCTCTAAACCAATTGACCATGATTCCGAGCTCAGCAACGCCATGCTTCAGGGCCTTTCCGAGCAACCCAAAAGTTGTGCCAGCAGGTCCACCAGTGGCGTGCTCAAAAGCTTCGCTGAGTTGTGCGAAAGTAAGTTCATCGCCAGCCAAGCTGATAGCTTGCTTGCTCCAAGCTTGTGGGTCTGTGAAAGCTTCGGCGGCGAAGAAGCCAATGTCCTCTGTTGCAGTCCATTGGAGAGGCTTGTTCTTGAGAGTGTCCCGAATCATGGTGAGGAAGACTTTTGTGGCGAAACCGGGCTCAAGGTTCTCCATGAATGCTGTTGGTCGGAGGATGGTCCAGTTCATGGAACTCTTGCCATTGGCGGTTGAGTCGCGAAGGTAATGCTCAATCTCATGCTTGGTTTTGAAGTGAGGAACAACAGTTGCGTCTTTCCAGGACTTCTCGTCACCGCCTCGGTCAACACTGGAGTAAACAAAGTGCTTAATGCCAGACTTGATGGATTCATCGATAAGGCCCTTTCCTTGTCGCACTTCGCCTTCGAGAGTGACGCCCTTGCCCATCGAAAGCTGAACGGAGTAGACACCCCAGAGAGGGACAGTTCCAGCAGCTTGCTTGGCGGCTGTGAAGAGCGCGGGAATAGAGTCGAGGTCACCCTCAATCAGCTTTATGTTTGAAGACTTGGAGGCCAGCTTCTTTGCGGATGGCGACTCCTTGTTGCGAGTGGCAGCGAGAAGAAGGAAGTTTGCGTTCTTGGCAATGAGAGCGTTGATGACAGCGCTACCCTGCTTGCCAGTGGCACCGGTGATGAGAAGAGCTCGAGACATTATTGTGATATTTAAGTTGGATTAATGGAAAATGTCTTAATAGTGAGTTGATTATGTTGTATTGTTGTGGATGATTGATAAGTTTGTTTATTGCTTATTGTTTCTGTGTTGTGAAGTGCTGATGATGATGATGATGAGACTGATTGAAGCAGGTCATGATGCAGATATATATATTTGGGGGTTTCAACTATCAATAACCAATCGTGAAACAAGACTAAAGATTGCAAGTAACTCCATCAACGATTTCTAACATGCTTGCTAAGGGCGGACTACATCGGATTTCCATGCTTTGACGAGCGAAGTGGATGGAAAAGACGCTGGACATCTCGGTAATGCGACAAATGCCGTCAAGTTGACCCAGCTAAACCGCTTTGGTGCTGGAAGCTGGTTTCGTTTACTGACCAATGCCTGTTGTGCGGGGTCTCTGTGAAATGCTGGATGCGTGTTTGATTCTGTAACAAAGCTACTCCGTCTCACACCAAATGAGTGTGGAGCTCGAGGTAGAGTTGCTAGCTGTACTAACTCGGCTCACCAGTCGGGATTACTAACACTCCCTCGCAAAGCCAATCGAAGACAGACCGGGCGAAGCGCCCCGCTCGGCTAATGCCAAGACTCCCGATGCACCAATGATCACTAGGATTGAATTCCACTTCTTTTGGTGTCGCATAAGCGAAGTCAATTTACGGTCTTTCTGACATCTCCTGCTTTATGACGCCTAACCTGTCCTTGTCTAGTATAGGATTGATTGCTAGTCACTTGTCTTATATAAGCATTACTTAGCCAATTAGATCCCTTTATTTCCCTCATAGTGTCAGAAAGCCGGGAGATGTCAGAAAGCCCGTGAGTTGACTTGGCTTAGCTGCCTACCCTATGAGGTTGGCGATGCTGACATACAGCAACCAGACAGCTTTTTGTGAATCCTTCTGATTGAAGTAATTGCACATAGAAAACAGCAAGATTGAACAGATTCAGTATAGTCCAGCTCATATAACCTAGCTATTTAATAGTGCGATGTCCCGGCTATCTTGTGTGTGTCATTCCAACAACTTACACTCATCAAACATTTCGAACATTTCTTAGCTTCAAAAAGCGCAAAAAGAATTCCTCAACCAACCTTTTTAATCAAAGACCATCCTATTAGCATTCCATAAAGCTCCTAAACCACAAACATACTTGTACCATGCCTCATCTTGCAGCTCAAGTCCCCGCCGCTAAGGCACCCCTCGAAGTCCGAGAAATCGAGACTCCCCAGCCTGGACCCAATGAACTCCTCGTCAAGAACCAGATAATCGCTATCCAGCCCATCGATGCCAAGATCGCCAAAGTTGCTATGCTCCCTATGCCATACCCATCCATTCTCGGCAGCTCATTCGCCGGCACTGTCGAAAAAGTCGGTTCCGATGTGACGGGCTTCCAAGTTGGTGACAAGGTTGTCGGCATGAAGACTGCCGGAGCTAGTGATAGCAAGTACAGTGCCTTCCAAGAATACTCTATTTCGTCTGCGGTCACTACCACCAAGGTGGACGACGATGAGACAATGGATCTTGCTGTTCGTCTTGTTGGCAATCTTCCGACCATTCCTGCTCTGTTCAACTATACTTTGAAGCTGGAGCGACCTATCCCCGGCGAAGAGCCCAAGTCGCATGGCAAGCGCATCCTGATCTACGGTGGCACTTCCAGCATTGGTAGCATGTCTGTCCAGTACCTTACTCAAGCTGGATACGAAGTCATCACCACTACTTCTCCCAAGCATAAGGATTTTGTCTCCAAGCTTGGCGCCGCCAAGGTCATCGACCATTCTCAAGAGTCTGAGTCACTTATCAAGGACCTCACTGCTGCTGGCCCTTACGATATCGTCCTTGACACAATCTCAACCGGCGCTACAGTCAAGCTTCTCGCAGACGTCGTTGCATCCCAGGGCGGCGACTCAGTCTACGCCCTTCAGCCGCCTTTCGGCCCCGAGACTCTCCCAACTGGTGTCACTCGCAAGTTCGAGGGTTGGTCTTTGCTTCTAGGCAAGGAGGAGAACGCAGAGTTATTGAAGTGGACTTTTGACACATATTTCCCCAAGGCTCTCGCTACAAAGAGCCTGATTTCCGTTCCCGCCCGAAAGATGCCTGGTGGACTTGGTGGATTGAATGATGCTTTGGATTTGTTGTTCTTCAAGGGTGTTAGCAGTGAGAAGGTCGTCATTGACCTGCGGGATTAACTCTTGGTGCGCTTGCATGTTTTATTTAGCCGCTTGTTCGCATAAAATAATAGTCTAGATCAAATTTGCTCAAATTGAGAACTTTGCCTCATGATCTATCTCCTCAACGACTCCGTCCAACCACTGGTCTCATCCGTATCTAGGAAAGGAAATGGCCTGCTACGGAATATCGTGCCGGTTTCCAAACCTTAGACGATCATCTATGGATATTCAAAAACCGGGATACGACTTTAGATACGTCTATCTACTGATTCAGTCAAGATCCTTGTTTTCATCATAACTTTTGCCGCTCCTGCCTGGAATGACGCCAACCATGCGATGCAAGGAATGTAACATAACTTATCCCGAATTATCCATTCTAAGACGATTTAGTATATTTGTGGCCCATTGGGCTCAGGCTGTTCTCGTTCCATGCCCCGTGTTTGGTATGCTCGGAGGGATCTGCCGAAGTTGCTACTTCAGGCCAGGGGTCCGAACTTGGCATCGCCTGATGCAACTAGGAGCTATACCATCCGATTCGCACAGATATAAGCCACTCAATCCAGACAGTATATGAAAAATAAACGCGGAAGTCTTTGAATGGTAGCATTACGAGAATGAAGCTGTTTTCGCTTGCTGCTTGGATCACTACTGTGACCCCAGCATTGGCTGGTCTTGTTCCCCGCGCCACTACATTCAACAACCCCATCATCTACTCCGATTTCCCAGACAACGATGTCTTCCTCGGTCCCGACAACTACTATTACTTCTCGGCTTCCAACTTCCATTTCAGTCCTGGAGCTCCGATTTTGAAGTCCAAAGATCTACTCAACTGGGATCTTATTGGCCATTCAATTCCGAGGTTCGTTTTCGGCGATGGCTATGATCTTCCTCCCGGCGGGCGCTCCTACCGTGGAGGCACGTGGGCTTCATCACTTCGATACAGGAAGAGTAATGGACAGTGGTATTGGATCGGATGCATCAACTTTTGGCAGACTTGGGTATACACAGCCTCCTCTCCGGAGGGTCCTTGGTATAATAAGGGAAACTTTGGTGACAACAACTGCTATTACGACAATGGTATTCTGATTGACGATGATGATACAATGTATGTTGTGTACGGATCCAAAGAGGTCCGTGTAGCTCAGCTGTCCCAGGACGGCTTCAGCCAGGTCAAGACGCAGTTAGTCCTCAAAAACACGGATATTGGTGTCGAGGACTTGGAGGGCAACCGCATGTACAAGATCAACGGACTTTACTACATCCTCAACGATAACCCAAGCGGCAGTCAGACTTGGATTTGGAAATCAAAGTCTCCTTGGGGACCTTATGAATCCAAGATTCTGGCTGACAAGGTCAACCCACCTATTTCGGGAGGTAGCTCGCCCAATCAAGGAAGTCTCATCAAGACCCCAAGTGGCGATTGGTACTTCATGTCTTTCACCTGGGCTTACCCCGCTGGTCGTCTACCTGTTCTTGCACCTATCACCTGGGGTAGTGATGGTTTCCCGATTCTCGTCAAGGGAGCTAATGGCGGCTGGGGATCATCTTACCCGACCCTTCCAGGAACAAACGGTGTCACAAAGAACTGGACAAGAACCGATACGTTTCCTGGAACTTCTCTTGCTCAATCTTGGGAGTGGAATCACAACCCTGATGTTAACTCGTTCACGGTGAACAACGGCCTGACTCTTCGCACTGCCAGCGTCACCAATGATATTTTCCAAGCGAGAAATACACTATCTCACAGGACTCATGGCAATCACCCTACTGGTATTGTGAAGATCGATTTCTCACAGATGAAAGACGGCGACAGAGCTGGTCTATCAGCCTTCCGTGACCAGAGTGCTTACATCGGCATCCACCGGGACAACGGAACGTTCAAAATTGCTACTAAGCATGGAATGACACAAGATGAATGGGATGGACATACGACGGGTCTGGGAGAAGTGAAGGCCACTGCCGCTGTGCCTTCTGGAAAGACCAAGATTTGGCTCCGACTTCAGATGGACACCGACCCTACTGGAACTGGCGCAACCGTTTTCTCTTACAGCTGGGACGGTGTCAAATATGAGACGCTCGGACCAAACTTCAAGCTCTACAATGGCTGGGCTTTCTTCATTGCTTACCGCTTCGGTATCTTCAACTATGCTGAGACAGCCTTGGGAGGTTCGATCAAGGTTGAGTCTTTCACTGCGGCGTAAAGGGATGGAATGAGGATGAGTTGGGTATCTGATGTTCAACAATAAATGACATAATCTTGTGGGGTATCTAACTTTGAACAATAACTGAGATAATACAATCCTGTCCTCACATGCCTTCAACACATCCGATGATAGATGTTGACGGCCGCGCTAAGGATCAACAAACTCACTCTGTTCGCTTGTCCAGGACAGAGCATAGAGAAATCTGCAAGATATCCAAAGGCCGAATCAAGAGACGATGATGTAAATATTAAGAGCTCTGTCTTTGTTTGAGAGAATGAGGATATAGGGATATTGGTGAACAACCGCGAGGTATGTGAAGAATGTAACTAATTAAAGCAACTGAGAAAGGTTAGCTGCGTCCATCGAAACAAGTGAAGGATTGCCCACCTTGTTTTATGTTTATTTTTTATCTTTTGTCTGTCTTTCCCCGCAGCTACTTGTTTTCGGAAGATTTTCCTTGCCCATATATCGCCATGTATTGAGCCAAACGATCGTTTACGGGACGTTCTTGCATGTTGTAGATATACCGGTTGATGCTGTAGGAGTTGGGTTGATTTGCGCCATCTCGTGCTTGCATCCTTGCTCCAAGGTTAGCTTTCTGGAACCCTAACGATGATGGAAGACAACTTACGAGTTGGGAAAGCTCCCAGCAACCGAAACGGTAGAGTTGTTGGTGCCGGAGGCGCCAGAGGGAGTAAACCCAGAAGGGGTGGACATTTTTGGACCCTGATTACGCTTACTGGAGATTTTGACTAAAACTCGAGATTGAGAAGAATCAGGAGCTTCGTTGGATACAATAGCGTTGTGTGGGATTAAATATGTAGCGACAAAGCAAGGGGAAGGAAACACCATGAGCGACATGATTCAGGGATCCCCAACCCGAGCCAATTTCAATCCACGACACCTACATAGCCGCACAAAGGCGTAACGACGCGATGGGAATTGTGGTGTCCAGGAGCGCTGCCTCATATTTCTACAGGCCAACAATGAATTGTTTTCTGCAAAGCGTACGTCAAGTAGTCCCTCCACGGAGATAAAGGAGGTCTGGATTCCTGGACTTTGTCACAGTTGTGATAAAGAGGGGGGGCAGAGCCGCGTGGCAACATACCCCAAATCACAGTTGTGACAATGCTGGCTGTATGGGCAGTCTGTGTATTGCATGGCATCTGTAGCATTTGTGGTAAGAGTAGAAAACCCCGCTCTGCGATGTCAGGCATCTGGCGTGAGATTGGTCGCCACGTCACCTCTTGAGGCCAGCTTGCAGGGATTAGTGTGACTTGAAAATCACAAACGTGATCTTTTCCATCCAGTGATAAGCGTTTGCCGTATCACGCGCTTAGTGGCTTTGTGATAGAGAGTTGTATTTGCTGGCGGTGCCCTCATCGCACATTCATTTTCAACCCATCTCTTCCATCGCCTTCTTTTCAACCCAACATCTTCTTTTTGGCAGCTCATCGGACTGACACAGACCCTGCATCATCTTTCCCTCTCCGATCACACGGAAACGCCCGTGAGCTATTCAATTCTTTCCGCCGACGTCATAGTCACATCAATTAGTGAGGCAACAGTTACAACTCGCGAAAACATCAGGCAACTGTCTGCCTCTTGAAGAGCCTCTATTTTTGGGCATTGTGACGGGATAACTCTGGCAGACAACAAGGCTGTGTGATAACTGAAGTTGGTTTAAAAGCATCCCTCGGCCCGGTGGTTTTCACCTGTATAAGTCCAAATACACCATCATGGTCCGAAGTCTCAGTGATGAGAGTGAACATGACTGCATCGGAATCTGGCCTGATAGCGACAACTCGGTAGCTCCATGGCCTCGAGACGTTCTCATCGAAGACGAAGCAGAGAAGAAGAAAATACCGGCTGGCTTTGATTCCCCGATGGAGATGATAAACTGGCTCACTAATCACGAACAAGAAACTGAGGGTCGACTCTTACACCCTGTCACAGACGTGCCATCAGTAGCGTCGGTTCCTTCACTCAACCGATCAGACGAAACGATGAGCACCAGCACGCGCTCTGTTCACGAAGCTACTAGAACAAGTGATGATGATGATGAAACAGCTATGACTCAGAGATGGCGCGAGATAAACCTTTACCATAAACATGCTCGAAAATCTGCTTCAGACTCCTCGTCAGACATATCTGGACGATCATCTCCAGTTTCCTGTGTATCAGAAAGTGGCACACCGGTTACATCTCCAAGCTCAGATGGGTCTGACGAAGAGTCCACAGCATCTACAGATGAGATTGCTGAGAATGCATCGGACTTGAGGACGCACGAGGTGCTCTTCATCTATGCAGACCAGACCTACCAAAGATTTCGGTTTGCATACGACAGCGATGAAGAATCATTTTGTTCAGATCAAGATTCTCAACCTTGCGATGCCGATGACAACAAGAGCGATACCTGCGACGACAATAAGCGCCAAGAGCGAGAGGGCTCCCAAGTCGGCTCGTGTAATAGAACTGAAAAGGAAAATGGTTTACTCCAAGCCCAAGACCAGCGGCCTAAACGTGCAGCCGAAGACGACGAAAATGATCATCAACAAGTCTCCCGTTCGAAGAAGTCCAAGAAGCAAGAAGATTCTCACCTGCGATTAGCGTGCCCTTTCTACAAGCATGACCCTATTCGCTATCGGCGATGCCATGCTCACGTACTCAAACGGAACAGTTACGTCAAGCAACATCTTTTCCGCTGCCACATGCAACCCGTTCACTGCGACATATGTCTAAGCATATGGCCAAACGACGAAATGCTTCGAGAGCATCGCCGCGCTCAAACATGCGAGAAGCGAGAGTACGTTGCTCCGGATGGGATAACCCCTGAGCAAGAACGTAAACTTCGGTCGAGGCTCGGAAGCCAGAATAAGTCAGAGAGCGATCAGTGGTTCGAGCTCTATAGCATATTGTTTCCAGATGAGCAAAAGCCAAAGTCTGCATATCTAAACGGCGAGCTATCTGAAGATGCCGAGAGTCTACGAGAGTTCATTGAAGGTCGAGGTACAGATTTAATGATGGAAGAGTTAAAAAGCTCAGGTCTCATTCTGGAAGAAGGAATACACAGCCAGGAATTTCAGAAGGGCCTACAGAATGCTTTGACTACTATATTTGACGGATGGCATAATCAGAGGAAGGGTATCAACGGGGATGTTGGTGCCAGGTCGAACAAGAGGCTCAAGTCTACGCCTGGGGAATTTCCATCTACCAACGGCCATGGGCGTGCAAGAGCCGACACTGGAAGTACGAATACCACCATGACGATGGTGGATGATCAGAATGAGGGGGGAGAAACGAGGCAGACTACTTTATCCTCCACACAAAAAGGCGAGGTGGTCCTTGGGCTTTGAAAGTTACTTTCTTAGTGTTCACATAACTTTACGAATTTCCTTTTCGGGTTTCAGGCCTTAGATAATTTCTTTTCTTTCTTGGTTTTGTTCAAATTTCCTTAAAAGAATATTTGTCATAAAACCTCACTCGGCACGTGCCTATGTTTGTCCCCTGTAAATCTGCAAACCCAGAGCGAGTGCACCCATATCCCTTAGCTCTTCAACCGGCCTGTGACAGTCCGAATTCCAGATGTTAACATGAAGGTCGACTGGCTCCATCCTGTAATTCCCTTTTCCGCACAACTTGTCCACAGCTTCTGTGAGTTTGGACCTGTTTGGGATATCGGAGTTCGCGGAGCGATGTACGTGCTCCATTTGCAATTTTTTATTAAGGTTAGCGAAGCTGGACTTTACGATCGATGAGACTCGATACCGATGCTAGATAGTTTGAGAAGTTAAATAAGTTTTGGAAGGCCAAAGTGCGTTTGAAATTTTATTTTTTTAGCAAAGACAGGTCGAATGAAGAAAATCCGAGAATTTATACCCAGAGCCCTCCAGTGAATATATGATCGACCCATGCTAAGTATATCAGAGGATTTTAATCAAATATTTCTTTCAGTTGCATAGAGGCATTTATGAAGTTTCGATTATACTCCGATCATCAGCCTCAAAAAGCAGATGTTCCATATCAGCAGGTCCCTTTATAACTTTGACGGAACACGCAAGCATTCCATGCATTCTAAACGGCAAATCACTGAAAGCAAAAGAAAGATTGGCGGAGGTCATATGTAATCAATAAATCCAATGGTTACATGCTATCTTTACGAACAAACAACATAGACCATATCACTCTAGCTTTCGTCCAATAGTCCAACGAACCTCATATCCCATGACGGAAATTCCCTGGTCAATCTCAGCTTGAAGTTTGTCACAATGGCTCTCCACATCATCATGAGAACGAATCCATTCAAACTCTCCTCGAGCGGCGATCCCGTTCAACGCTTGTCGTGTATAACTGACCAGTGTATCTCCAGCTCTTTTTTGTACTTCAGGGCCCTCACTGAAACTGCTGAAGTCAATATGCGAGCATTCCACATAGCCAGCCGTTCTGAAGTGCCCTTCAAGGGGCATGGGGCTTCTGATATATAGTCAGCAAACTCGTGATGAAGGGCGATTAATGAGATGGGATGATGCTTACGTGACATCGCGCCCAACAGATAGTCCGTATCGGACATCCGTACTGATCCATTTCTGGTAGGCTTCCGTGATTGGCGTGGCGTTGAACTTGGTGAATCCTGTTTCGTCCCATAAAATGTAGCCACCTGGTCTCAATAGTGATTGAAGATTTCTTGCCACTGGTTCCCAATCTCCCGCTTTCAATGCAACCATCAAAAGTCGCACGTGCACAAGATCATACTGTCCGACAAGATGTTCAGGGATCGGTTCAAAAACATTCCCAAGGGATAGCTTGACATTAGATGGAAGATCTTTAGCGGCGAGAAACTTTGAGTCGTCTATGTCGAAGCCATCAAGACGAGCATCTTGGTGGACCTCGGATGCGAAATCTCGGAGCCAAACTCCTGTACCTGTTCCAACATCTGCTACTGCAGGAGGACGGCCACGAGAATTGAGGTATACCTTGATGTTTTCGGGGATCAAGGCTTTTGTAATCATACGCCAGGTGTTGTGCTGGTAGTCAAGACGGCTCTCCTCCACGCCCTTCTTCCCATTATTAAGTGTATAAATTTGAGGTGCAGTCATGTTGAAATATGTGACTCAATCACTTGCACAAGTCAGAAGGAAAGATGAAGGCACTAGAGTTAATGGGAGCCATGTTGAACTACAGTGATGCTCATATCATGAAATACGCTTCAGAGCTTCAAGAGGACGCTTAAAGCCGTGTGCCGTTAGCCGATTGATGATGTTGATCTAACGGCATCATTGGCTACTTTTCGCTTCTGAGGATTTTAGTGCTAGACAAGACGTAACGGCATGATCGAATCTTACTCAGCGCCAGGACCAGACTCAGTCAAGCGCCATTATCATCTCGCGTTTCTTTCGTTATACAGCAAAAGAACCGAGAGGGGTAATTGGAACATTGGTTTCTATCTTGTATCCACGGTTTGTCGACCGATGTGATCGCCGTGATATTTGTTGCATTTGTCAGGCTCACGAAATCTGGAAATCACAGAATGACGGCTTACGTGGGATAAGATTTTGGATTTGTGATCACCACTCCCCTCGGAGATTTACTTCCAGTAAAGCAAGATATTATGTTCTAAATAATATATAAATCGTTCTTCTTAAGGTTAGCCTTTTTACCACCTATTGTGGGCTGATGAGCTATCGTACAGAGTCAAACTGGCTTTGTGAGCAAGACCAATCTTCACACGGGTAGTCTGATCCATGGTATTCCATGTTGCATTGTTGACATGAGCTTTGCCTTTCGGAACCACCTACTGATTCTTCATCGAGGAGAATTCATAGATATATCATCAGGGTGAGTAAAACGTCCAAGACTCTACCTGTGCCCTTTCCCGAAATCCTGATACATCTCCTTAGTATCAGTGTCGAGTGCCTTTATCCGACTGGCCTTCTTACGAGGCAAGAAATCTGGTTCTTGATAAATTCTATTTTTCTCTAAATACATAATCTCTTAATGTCACAATATTGGCCAAGCCCAATAATCTTCGCCGTAATGAGAAGGAATAACACCGACAGGAACAAGGAGGTTGCATCCATCTGATCTCAGATAATGGCTACAAAAGAGAATCTGGTATGGAAAATTTAGAGTGTGAACCAACTTTGAGCTTTATAAAATAAGATCGCTTAAGCCTGTGCTCGATGATGAGAGAAGTCAGCCAGCTGTTGTGCCGACTCGATTCGACACAACGCGCTCGAAGGCAGGCTTTGCCTCGAGTAAATGACATGTGACGTAAAATAGACCGACGCTGCGAGAATATTTGGATAGAATGAGCGAGAAATTTATGAAAAAAGTAAAAATTATAATGGAGAGCTGAATGGATGACTCGGCATGACTCTGGCACATGAACAATATCGAATCACTATTAAGATCGAGGCTATGTCATTGCTAAGGTGCCAAGCTGGGCTGGTGGCCATGAAAATAAGAGTCTGGGGTTAGGTACTGAGATGAGATGGCAAGCTAATCTGCTATCAATGGTTTATTCTAAATTTCGGCTACTACCATGGGCTTTGTGCATGCGTGTAATAAGGCTGAATGGTCAACTCATGTTGCGATTCGTCCACATACCACAAAGACAGGAGGATCGCGACTAAGCCACGTCAACAACTGCAACAAGCCCACTTAGTTCTGGATATGGAAAGTATTTGTTCGAAACACCTTCAGGGACGTTGTTGCAGGTGGCGAGCTGCCAATATCCTTGTCCTGTCGTGAAGCTTGTAAGTGGCATTGCACCTCGTGATTCATCGCAAAATATCTTGCAGATGAGCGAGATATTTTCTATAAGACGAGGGTTATGTTTCCTCAAGACAGAAATTCTAAAACATCATCACACTCAAAAACATTTCCAACCACCTTCTGTCGGCTTCACCACTCGCCGATACTTCTTTACTCGTCATCCTCCACCTCGGGGAATTCTGTACACCAAGCTCACACCGCAATGATGCCGTCGATTACAAATACGATTACAGCATGGGCATACCTGGCCTCTGTTTCGATTGCAATGCCCGCTAATCTCGCTCGCAAACCGATCAGTGAATGCGCAACGGATACGTGGTACTACTCCTGTGACACCAACGTCAACTACTTCGACAAGGACACTTGCGGCGAGCCTACACCCGCTTCTGGCAAAACTCGCGATTACAAAGAGGACAAACCTCTTCTTCTGCAATTCGCTGTTTTGTATCCGTGGCAAGCCTGACTCCGGAAAGAGCACTTTGATCAAATTCATCATCGACAACAGGAACATCAAAGCGCTTCTATGCCAGCGCAATCCCGGCGTCATCATTATGTCCCATTTCTTTTAGAAAATTGGAAACTCCGCCCAGAACAGCATCAAAGGCCTTTTGTGTTCATTGGTATACCAATTGCTGAGTAGCAGCCAGGAGTTGCTAGAACTTGCACTGAGTCCCCGAGGTACCGGTTCGTACAAGAGCTTCCATGACTGGTCTGTCAAATATATCAAGAATATACTGTATTTGACATTGGCAACCCGCAGTCGCGCCCTTTGTGTCTTTTTTGATGGTCTCATGAAGCTCACCGAGTTGATGGAAGAAATCAGAAAATTTCCCGGTAT
Organism: Fusarium beomiforme; assembly: GCA_002980475.2. Classification (NCBI taxonomy): domain Eukaryota; kingdom Fungi; phylum Ascomycota; class Sordariomycetes; order Hypocreales; family Nectriaceae; genus Fusarium; species Fusarium beomiforme. The sequence continues at coordinate 141,782 of PVQB02000367.1, read as the reverse complement.
CAAATTTTGTGTCTCCAGCCGGCCAGAGGCCTTGGTTATGAATTGGCTTGAGGAGCACAATACCCCAAGTATCTTGCTAAAGGAGCTGACCGGACCGGATATGGCCACTGTTACCCAGAGAAGATTGAAACCATTTCTTATCTCCGAACAGATCACGATGGCTACCTACCAGCATCTAACAGATAAGCTGGTACATAAATCACAAGGGGTCTTTCTGTGGCTCTTGTTGGTCTTGAAAAGTCTTACAGAAGGTATTATGAATGAAGATACTGGGCATTTGCTTATGGAGAGGCTGGAACAGCTGCCAACTGAGCTTCATGACCTCTATGCCGACATAGTCTATGGGATAGGGTAAATGAAAGGCACCCGGCATACAGAAAGAGGACGGTCAGGTAATTCCTCTATGCTCTTCATTCCCAAAGCTTTATGCAGTTGATGGATCAAAAAAAGACTTTCACTGAATCAGGCCATTCCGTCCAACTTCCGGTTTTGGCGCAGATTGCTTTCGCTGAGCTCTAATAAACATATATATCTCCTGGAAGAAATGGGGACTATTGACTCAGTGGAGGTCAAGAAGATTTGCCATGAGACGAAGCGTGATATCGACAGCAAGTGAGGCGGCCTCCTGCAAATTCGGAGAAGACCCCAGTATCCGACAGAGTTAAAGCTGCCAGAAATCATGAATATGCTTTTCGAGTAGGTGGACTTCATTCATCGCACGGCCCACGACTTATTTGTTGAGACAGAAACAGGGCAAAAGATCCTTAGCACACTATCCACGCCCGAAATCATTTCACATGGGATCAAGGGCTTACTATGTATCTACCATACCACTTTTTCGAAATATGGTTTGGAGGCCTACATGCTCGGTCTTATTGACCAGGTTGTGGCCTTGGGTACAGCGCGCCAGGTCATGGAGGGTCTACCTACAGCGATTGACTTACTTCCCATTCTCTCTCTAGCTGCCGAAGGGCTTGATGTTTGTACATATCAGCAGGCCGGACTTTGGCCGCCTACTGACCTCCTGGAGTGGCAGGGGTCCTACGAAAGGTGGTCATATCCAAGAATAACAGAAGACCTAAAGGCTCGTTCAAGAGCACACATGAGTTCATGATGGGAATGCGCGCGATCTTAGGTGACATTTGAAAATTTCTTCCATCTATATCTAAAACTTCCTAGGCTCCTAGCATTCGTTTTTTACAGGGTCATTTTTAGAATCTATATAGAGGTATTTCTTCCACTCATTGACCATACTAAGCGGCTTTTAACCAAAACTCGATACAATTCAGCGCTATCTCCCTGCAGTGATCCATCCCCGAAAGACCGCCTAGCCAAGCCTTTGCGTTCATACCTACTTCAATTTTCTCTTTAGATCATTCTTTCTAGCCATAAATCTATTTCATGAGTTTCATAGACCCTTTGATTGAGCTTTGCGTGATTCATATAAATATCTGCCTATGATGTAGTAGATCTAAGAAACACGTTAAATAAGATTGTGATACGTTTTGAATTGCCTCACAACTTCGTCCTCCAAGGACCAAACACATGCCTTGAAAGACCTACGTGCATGAGCGCCGCAGTGATATTCAAATCCATTCTCTGTCAGATTTGAGCACAAGGACCACGTTTCTCTCCAGAAGAGTTTCACCAGCTTCATCCATCGTTGGCCAGTTCCAGTGCCACAGCCAGGCTGGTCGCACCACAAGACATGTTTTGTGCTTTCGTTCAGAACAGGATGTCCGGCATCCCCATATTGTATCTTGGAAAGCCATCTAGGATCACATGGGTCCTTGTGGTTCCATTGGAAACCGACATGCAAACCAATACAATTATCTTTCGGCAAAGAAAACTTCCGACAACGCTCAACCATATTACGTGGTCGCTCCCAGACGTAGCTTGTCTCGCAGTCTCGGCACTCGAGGTAATGGCCAGAGCATCCCGCATTAATATCCTTCCATGAAATGGTTTGTGGACCGTACATGCAGCGGCACTCGTCTTTTTCCAAGCTGTCTAGCAGGTCTTCCACGAAAGATGGCACGTGTGGGCAAAGATGGCTGCAATCTGCTAGTATACTCCGCATGACATCTCGTGTAGTCGCTTCTCTTTCGTTTTCCCCTCTGATTTGAAATTTGAGCATCAGGTTTGCTTTTGCTAAGTCGAAATCCTTGTCAACACCCGCCTGAATAGTTGGTATGCACTCTTCTGAAATCAGATTCGGGTTGGCTTGGCTCCTTTTTGATGAAGCATGTGATTTGTCTTTGCAACACTTGTCAAGGCGACGTCCAGACCACAGACCGCATTTTACTTTCACCCGCTTATGTGTGCATAGATCAAAGTGACCTAGAAGCCCTACACATTTGCTTCGTTTTGGGCCGTCTGCAGGGAAGTATACACCTAGGTGGCTCACCTTGCAGCCGGTGCACCTCCTCGGTTTACATAATGATACCAATCTGTTTCTTAGTTCCTCCGTGCTGAATTCCAGGCATTTACTACACAGATATTGGCGCTTAATGTAAGCTGCAATATCGCGACTTTGAGAAATGGTTCTGGCGCTTAAGTTGGATAATCCTTTTCTGGACCGGAGACGGGCGCGTTGGAATTTTATAAAGATAGGATTGGTGTCTATATATTGACGAAAACCTCGACTTGTTTGACGCAGAATATAAAGAGAGCTGTGAGGAAGCAGTTCGCAAATTAAATCCAAGATCTCATGAGGCAGTTCGACAGGTCGTATTGTTGTTGATGGGTTATCATCTTTGTGGGAGCTATCGGAAGTCTTGACAGTGACGGAGTTGTGCGCTTTGCGCCGAGCAGTCTGAAGATGTTTTCGGGTCCATTTGAACCGTCGAGTGGGATTACTGACAGAAATGCGACATTTCGAGAGAAATCCCATGTTGACTGATGCCTCAACGGGTAGTAGATTGCGAAGGAAGAAGCACAAATCTGTTTCGGATCACCGGAAAGTGCGGAGAAGAAAAGAAAAGTTGTAAGTGTTTGTCCAAGTGCTGCCAGTAGAATTTTCTTTCATGTTATCCTCAGGGGGTTAAGAACGGATAACACGTGTCAAGGAAGGGTTGGAAAATGTTTAAATGCCATCGATTGGTAATTAGAGAGCTTAGCATCACAACATAGCAGCAAAGTTCTACAGCCCTAAATTAAGCCCCTTTTCCCCTCTCTAAAGAGTATAAGATGCCCCAGCGAGCCTTTGCTCAACGTAATGACCGAATAAATGAGTACCGAACATTTGACTGCGTAATATTGACAAGAGGTGCAGTTCGAGGGAACTTTTAACAGTAAATAACTGCTGGAACACTTCATGCAGATATAATAAAGAAGGACGGTAGTACTTGACCTTCCGTTAAGATAAGAATAAACTCTCAACCTTGCAATGGCAAAAAGATCTCACCATTCACAATGCTTACCTCTCAAACCTTAGAGACGCGACGAGTGTCTCATGGGCCCTAATCACAAGCAACCTCATTCGCGGGTGACTTCACAGGCCCTTATAAAGCTCTGAATCCCTATAGAGTGATGAGTCGTTACAGCCACAAGAAATAGACCATCATCGCGGACATATCTAAGTGCTCTGGAATTTCCAGAGCACTCTTGTCTGGAATGCTTGGCAAATCGTTTCAGGAAATTGACTACGTCATTCTCAATGACTGTAGAATTTGACACCGATACTTTTGACTAACAGACTCAGACTAATAGTATTGATAATGGCTGGACTAAGTGTAATACCGAAGAGATAAGATCCATCCACATCGTGCACTACAGCTTAGTGGCTGCATAGTATTGTATTTTACCTAGTAATAAAGTGAATGACTTTTAACCCCATGAAGATGGAAACATGGTAACTAAACGAGTGGTGTGTGGGGAGCTTCTGGAAGCTTAGCATCCTCACGTACTGAAGTGAAGGAGGATTACAGAAGGAGCTCGCTTTTGAGAAAACTACTGGGGCTTTTAGTGAATATAACTAAGGTCTAGACAGCACGCCCAGCAATCCCCTTGATATCTGAATGTAGTCATCATTCAACTTTCAGTCAATCGGGAGATCTCACAAATTGAGTAGAGACCTATATATTAGTAAGAGAATGAATTAATTGTAGAAGTAGGTATATAATACCCAGTTCAGGGGGCATCCAAGCCCCTCTAATTGGCAGTAAGGCCTGCAGATCAAATCCTTGGCGTCGTATTTCTCCTTTTCCATGGGTAGTTGTGAGAGCTTAATAGAGACTGTGAGTCAACGTCAGTATGAGAATATCATACTATCTCGAGAAGGACGGCGAGAAGAATTTCCATAGAGTATCTGTAGTTTACATACTAACGTGATATCTTCTTCGGCGTAGGGGAGCTTTGACTTGACATCTTTGAGCTGTCCGAGATGGGATGGGACGGCTACGATGCCTTGAGCAAGAGCATCAATGGCGACAGAAGAGAGCTTCATAGTCAATCTGAGTTGAAAGGATCAGTTATCTCAGGCTTTGGTCAAGAGAATGGCTGTGAATGGGAATCTTCAGGACAGTCCAATGGAGTATCAGCTTTATACCCCCGAATATCTAGGTTTCCAACCTGGCAATAGAATGGAAAACCTGTAGGAAGTTAATGTAACGTTCAGGATTCCTTGCCAAGTTGGTAAATGGAAATATCTCAGAAGTATTCGGCCCGAGACATATAGATGGGGCGCGTTGTCTGCAAGGCGAGTATCACGGATGTACAAGTATTCCCGGGCGCAACAGGATTCAACCTCGGACATCTTTCCGAAATCACACTACTACTCCCTTGTACAATTCTCCTTCGGGACATCGCTTTTGGAACGTTGTACTTGGAGGTGCAGGGCGGATAGAGATGCTCAAGACGGTAGTAGAATTACAGACGGGGTGAACAAAGATCAAAGGTCTCGCCAAGTGTACGATGTTGATAGTTATTAATTAGCATCCATTAGGCTGTTATTACTACAACTGATTTGGAATAATGGCTACTTTGACTAAGCAAGCTCAACCTGGTCGACCTTTTTATCCTTCTTACCATCCTGATCCAATTGTCCACCCTCAATGTCATCGAGCTTGCCAGCATGAAGAGCTCCGCGCGATGTTCCCTCGAAGATGGCTTGGATTTCCTCCAGAGTATGGCCCTTAGTCTCGGGGAAAAGGAACCAGATGACCACGATGAGACAAGCCAGGATACAACAGAAGACGATATAGTACTTCCATCCGATGTTCTTCATGGCGATTGGGTTGACCTGGTTTCCAACAACCAAACCTACAAAGGTACTGACGTACATGACCGAGACACCACGGCTGCGAAGAGTGTACGGGAAGATCTCAACGGTATACGCCTGGAGAAGAGGAGCCCAGGCAATAGCGTAGAAAAAGAATGTGATGAAGACAAAGCCGACAATGGCCTTTCCGGTAGATGGACTTCGAGTACTATCGAATGAAGCACTTAGGCCCGTCCAGATAACATAGGACACAAACATGCCACAAGTCGAGAGAAGGAACAGAGTACGACGTCCGAGTCTATCGACAAGCATAGCACCAACGAAGATCGCGGCAAGCCAGTTTGAGATTTGCAAAAGACCATTGATGAGAGTCTGTTCCTTTGCAGCTGTGATACCAATTGTGTTGAGGACAAGGACAAGATAGTAGCTACAGATAACGTTAGACAAGTACAAAAACGCGGGGGGCTCAAGTGAGAAAAGATACCTGACAAGGTTGATACCGTTCCACTGAGCAAACCATCCCACAATAACGGCAATGAGAGTTCTCTTTCTGTTCGCGGGAGTCCTGATAAGTTCCACCCAAGAGTTCTGTGACATGGCATCGGCTTCGTGCGTCAATGCACCCTCGATTTCCGCCATCTCGAAGTTGGCAAGAGGAGCATCTGCGTCACCGCCGGCATGGTATGTGGCGAGGATCTTGCGGGCTTCTTCGCGGCGGCCGTGGGCGACGAGCCATCGGGGCGATTCGGGGAGGAAGTAGACGGCGAGGAGCTGGAGCATGGGGAGAGCGCCTTGGAGGAGGGAGGGGATCCTCCAGCTCCATGTTGAGTCGATCTTGAAGGTTCCGTATGTGCACCATGCAGCGATAATACCTCCGAGGTACTGCCCCAGTTAGCTTAGAAGCTTAGAAGCTTAGAAGCGAGGTGGTGACTTACGAAAGATGTGTTGTACAAAGCAGTAAGCTTACCCCGGTGTGTAGGATAAGCAAGCTCAGTGATGAGGATAGGGCTGGGCTGGGCCAAGAAGCTGGTGAAGAAACCCAGGATAGCTCTTGCTGCGATGAAGGTCTCGAGGTTTTGCGACACAGCTTGCATGATGGCGAACGCGACGCAAGTCAAAGCTCCAATCATCATGGCTGTCTTTCTACCGAATCGATCGCATACGTAGGTGACGAAGAAAAGTGCAATGACCTTTCCGGCTGGATAGACTGAGTTGAGGGCACCGAGCATGGCGCCTTCGGGGTTGCCAAAGTAGCCTCTCCATTGAGGGAGGGTCTGGAGACCATTCATCATTGATCCTGTGAATGTTAGTCATGAGCAATAGGGTTGTCACAATTGGGTCATACCATCATATCCAATGGCTCCTGATGATACAAGAGGAATAAGGAGGAGGAGATTCAGCTTGAGAAGATGCGGTACGCGATACCAGGGTCGAGAGTCATCAGGGAGTACCTCAAGAACGTGTTAGTGTTTCTCATACAAGGCGCGAGCATTAAGTACTCACTGCTGCAAGGTCAGTGCCGGCAGCCGCAGCCGCACCTTTCTTTTCCGTTGGCGAGGAACCCATGACTCTTTTCTGTGATCAAAGGAGATTGATCTTTGTCCAAATGTCAATCAGTGACTGATGATGCTCTGAAGAGATCCAAAGCACCAGGGTCATTGAGATTTATTATATCTGAACTCACGAAAGCGGAAAAGAACTATGCAGATCCAATGCTACCCCACGCGGTGGTAGACGGACACCCCATGGGGAAACTTGGAGCGTTCATTGACATTGAAGAAATTGACAACTTGTTTGATGGGGTCTTGGCTTGACGCGTTTAGGTCTGGATCCGACGCTATTCCCAGCTCTTCCGAAGCTTCGGACCAAGACATCATTGGCCACTTGCCATGCATTCCGACGTAGTTGATAGCCGATTCGTCCAAATCTTTCTGATGACTCGAGCCTTGACCAGTTTTCTAGTTTCCGTCGTCGCTTTGCCCATGCTCAATAAAGTCTGGTGGATAGTTTATCGTCAATCCGACCAGTAAAGCGCCCAAAGAAATGCCTCCCATAGAATCCACAATGGAGGTTCCCCGACGTTGACCCGTACACAAGTCAGTAAGGAGAGGTCCGGGCTCGTTTATTACTCATGAATTCCAGCGTGTGTTGATCCCAGTATTTCCGAGACCTACTACGGCAACATGGCAAACAGCATGGTTATTGATGCTGTTATACAGTCATTGACACTGGACGAGAAGGTATTCTCATTACAATCACTCAGAATAGGCATTGAGCTGATGCTTTTCAGATCGCCCTTTTAGCGGGTAAGAATTTCTCAGAAACAGTCGGATATCCGGAAAAGGGAGTTCCCTCAATCAAGGTCAAAATCATTACCCCAATCACCAACTATTGACTGACAAGTCTTAGACCGCTGATGGACCAAATGGAATCCGCTCGGCAGCGACAGACCTCGACATCAAGTCGGCCTGTTTCCCAGCAGCATGCAATCTCGCGGCTACATTTGACCTGGATCTCGCCGACAAATTCGGCCGAGCGCTAGGTACTGAGGCGAGAGGTAAGCGAGTAAACTGCATGCTCGGTCCTACGGTCTGTATGCATCGCCATCCTCTCGGTGGTCGCAATTTTGAGAGCTACAGCGAAGACCCGTTCCTCACAGGGAAGATGTCTTCAAAAGTCATCCAAGGTCTTCAAAGTTTGGGTGTCTCTGCTACGATAAAGCATTTTGTCGCCAATGAACAGGAAACTGCTCGAACGACTGTTGACGAGACCATTGATGAGCGTGCCCTGCGTGAGATCTATCTCAGGCCGTTTGAGATTGCTGTCAAAGAAGCGAATCCTTGGGCGATCATGGCGGCGTATAATCACGTTAATGGCGTTCATTGTGATGAGCATAAATGGCTTCTCCAGGATGTTTTGCGTGGCGAATGGGGATGGAAGGGCCTTGTTATGAGTGATTGGGGCGGGACAAATTCTGTCGCTGCAGCTCTCAACGCTGGTTTGGACTTGGAAATGCCTGGTCCTCCACGCTTGCGAAAGGAAGATGCTGTCAAGGAGGCTCTTCACAGGGGAGAGTTGACAGAGAGCACCATTGATGAACGCGTCAAGTCTGTTGTTGAGTGGGCTTTGAAGCTCAAAGCCTGGGAGGCAGAGCCACATTCTGTGGCTCTTGGCCAGGACACAAATACTCCCGAGCTACGCAGTATGATTCGTGAGGCTGGTGCCCGAGGCATTGTCTTACTAAAGAATGAAGGCGATCTACTTCCTCTCACCAAAGAAAAGGTGCAAAAGAAGAAGATTGCACTCATTGGATTTGCCAAAGACGCTATGGCTCATGGTGGAGGCAGTGCGGCAGTCAATGCTTATCGCAAAGTCACGCCATGGCAGGGTTTGCACGAAGCTCTTGGGGATAACGTTGAGTTCACATACGCGCGAGGTGCTCATCGAGAACGTCTTCTTCCCGCCATTCATCCCGACGGTCTATGCGGGAAAGTCGTGGGTCTTGAGGGAGAGCCTGGTTTCAGTCGACAGCTGTTCAAAGAGGGTGACGATGAACCAGTCTCGACTATCTCACAGCCAACTTCAGCATACTCACCTCTGGGATCTCAAGAGTCGCTATGGCGAAGGCTCGAGATTGTTGGCGACTTTACACCCGCTGAGACAGGAAACCACTACATTGCCTGCTCTGGGCTGGGGCCAACAAGAGTCTATGTTGATGGGGAGATCATCTATGAACAGACAGCCAACTGCACCGATCCCATGGGCTCCCTCTTTCTCGCTGCGTCAGAGCCTGAGTTTCGTCATAAGTTCGAAGCGGGCAAGACATACAGGCTTCGAATTTGCAGTGATCCGCCAACCAAGATTGGCCTGACCATTCTGGAAGGCCGCAGTGGTGTTCGTGTTGGCTTCTCTCTCGAGTCCGACCACGATGCAGATCTTGTTGGGGAGGCAGCTGAAGTCGCTAAAGCTTCTGACTACGCGATCGTATTTACCGGACATGATCCCCAATGGGAAACTGAAGGTCGTGACCAAGACTCTTTTAATCTCCCTCGAAAGGGTACCCAAGATGCTCTTGTTTCGACTGTGGCATCGGTTAACCCCAATACCGTGGTCGTGAACTCCACGGGCGTTGCGATTGCTATGCCTTGGCTAGATCACGTTCCTGCTGTGCTACAAGCTTGGTTCCCTGGCCAAGAGTGTGGCTACTCAATTGCGGATGTTCTCACGGGTGCTGTCAATCCTGAGGGTCGATTGCCAGTGAGCTTTCCCAAGAGCATTGAGGACTGCCCTGCGCATGGCAACTTCCCAGGTAAATATGTCGATGGACAGCTGAAGGTCACTTATACCGAAGGCGTGTTCGTCGGGTATCGTCATTTTGATCGACTTCCAAGAGAAAAGGTCAACTTTCCTTTCGGTCATGGTCTGTCGTTCACCAGCTTTGCATATGAACTAGGCAGCGTGGCTAAAGAAGGCAATTGCTGGTCTGTTTCTACTCAAGTCTCCAATACTGGGAAGCAAGCTGGAGGAGCTCTGGTCCAAATTTATGCAGGTCCAGCTAAGCAATCTACTTATCATCCGATCAAAGCTCTCGTTGCTTTCCAGAAGGTCCAACTGGAACCTGGTGAGACAAATCCAGTCAAGCTCTTGGTAAAAGAACGCGATTTAGCATATTTTGATACAGAATCCAAGAAATGGGTGGTTGATGGTGGCGAGTACCGTTTTTCTTTGGGAACTTCGTCAGCAGATATCGTTGCAGACACAGTTATTCACGTTGATAAGGCAACATTTGATCCATAGACTTAGAGCACATAATTTTACCGTGATAATACCTTCCACTTGTTCCTCAGCTATCCCCTTTGAGGTGGAAACTACTAGAAGGTCTTGAAGATGCCTCTCAGATCGGCCATAACAGTCTTGACCGAAGTTACGCACCCTGCAGGTATCGCTTGCCATGCTTTGCTCCCCTGACTCGGGAAAGGACCGCTTTTCACTATTTGTTTAGTTCCGGAACAGAATCTTACCAACACACCGATACACTAAAAGCCGGAACTAAGTCGTACGTAATTAGTCAGGAATCAGCAGTTCCTCGGATGCAGTCCGGAGCTGAGATTGAGAGACTTACTCTTCCGTGTCGCATCAATTCCGGATGAGGTCACTTACATGACATGTTCCGAGCGTATGTCTAAGTTAATATCACAACATTATTTCTGAGTGCTATAGTGATATAATGTGGCTTAAGTGCTGGATCGGCATAAATATTAGAAAGTGATTTGGTGCATCCATTGTACAGCACGCGCCTTTGGTCAGGGCAGGATCTGGAATGCCAGCACCGTATATGGGACAATGCCTCTGCGGCTCCGTGAAATTCACAATATCTTCAGAGCCAATCACAGCATTATCATGCTACTGTGAACACTGCAGCAAAGGAGCTGGCGGAACTCACCAACTAGTATATGTTCAATGTATGAGAAAGCTGTCGTGTTGTGAGCTAACCTATAATTAACAGATTGGGAAATTTGCGACCGGGGATGTCGAAGTCTCCACCACGACCAACGAAGCTATTACAAAATACTCACTCTCCGATACGTCAAGCGGGAATTGCAAAGAGAAAGCATTTTGCCGCACATGTGGATGCACTTTATGGACTATTCCTGCAGCAGCCAAAGGCAAATTCTACATGATCCGACTTCCGCTGCTAGAGGGAGGGTGAGTTGCTTACCCTGTATCTGTTGCGGTCAAGCTAAAATCGGGCCCAGACTCGACTTATCGCCAGCCAATGAAATATTTGTTAAGAATCGGCCAACTTGGGGGGAGCCTGTTAGAAACGCGGGTCAGTGGGAGGAGATGCGAAAGTGACGCGTAGAACCAGACATCAGAATGATGCGGAGAAAAGAGGGAAACCTTGTCTTGTCGGTGGATTTCACCAAGGGTAACCGATTGGACGACAGCAGGTCGAATTCATCGCAAACCTCGGTTGGAGTTATCTAGCCAAAAGGAGATGCAATGGAAATCACGAAAAAGCCACGAGAGCATTCAAGCATTTTTAGCGTGTAATTGGGCTACCGATAGCGTTAATTCAGCTCATTGTATCCGCTGTTGAGAACAGTTGAGCCAAAGCAGAAATCCTGAGCCGGCTAATGGACCCCGGATATTAGCCGTAGGCTACTGCACGTAACCCCAACCGGCCAAATCCATAATCTTATCATTTAATTCTGGGGTTCCCCGTTCCGAACCAATTCATGTCCATTCCGAAATCCATCCTCACCCGACAACCACGACACTCCGTTCAGACACGGAATTGCACATGGAGCCTCCACGACGATTAGACGATGCTGGCTCGACTAATCGCCAGAGTGGGGCTAAACGCCTCAAGATTGACGTCGCTTGTGACAACTGTAGAGCAAAGAAGATCAAGTGTGACGGTGTACGGCCAGGTGAGACATCCAACTGCAGGAGACGGGAGAAGGACTAAGAGGTGTATGTAGTATGTGGCTCTTGTAGCAGGAAGTTGGCTTTGAGGGACAAATGTAACTTTAGCGCCAGTTCAACTGCCTTCACACAGCACCGCCCTCCAATAGCGGCGCCATTCACTGCAGCCCAGAATGGACGTCCCGCGTCTCAAGCACCAGTCTTGCCAGCCCAAAGACAGGGTAGTTCTCCATCTATGGCAAACCCGCCTGTACCTATACTACCAGCGGTAAACTCGTTCGACTCTCAACCGCGACGGTCTCTAACAAATCCTGCCCTACCGCCTCCGCCTCCACCGCCACAGCGCCACTCACCAGCGATCTCGACCCCAGGTAGCGGGAGAAGGCCAGAGTCACATAGTGGTCAACGAAATGTCGGTGCTTCAGTCTGTTCGAATAGTCCTTCTGCTGTTGACTCCATGACAGCGGTCATTGATGAGGGTACCAGTACTGAGGAGTTCTTTGGCAAAAGTAGTGCTGGCTCTTTCACAGCCCAGATCAAGAAAGCTATTGATGCGAGACTGGGCAAACCCACAAGCTCTAGTGATAATGCTTCGAATACATCCAGGTCGGCTGGGGTTATGGGCCCGGCCTCGGTATCATCACCAAACTTCTCATATGTCCTACCTCCTCGCAGACAAGCAGATCATCTCATTGAGCTGTATTGGTTCTACGTCGATCCACTGTATCCATTCCTGGATAGAAAGAGATGGACTCGTGCATATAATGCTATCTTTTCCGGAACGACGATGGATCTGAACGAGCGCGTCTTTGTTGCTACGCTCAATGTCATCTTGGCTCTCTCAACGCAGCTCGTCGAGTCGCATTCATTGGAACAGCGAGAGCAGTCGAGTGAGACGTATTTTAAGAGGGCACAAGAGTTACTACCGATGAGTTCTTGGGAGCCTGGATCTCTTGAGCTGGTGCAGTGCTTACTGGTTACAAGTCAGTACCTCCAGAGCACTTATAATCCGCATCAAACATGGATGGTTATCGGCTCTGCTATCAGAATGGCTCAGGGGTTAGGACTTCACCTGCCCGAGACTTCGGCGAACCGTTCAGATCCTGGAGAGCGACAGTTACTACGCAGGATATGGTATGGCTGTGTTCTGATGGACCGGTAAGTAAACTAGGCTGGACCCAGAAATATTGTCAGCTAACTCATTCAGTATGGTATCTGTAACGCATGGCCGACCTGCTATGATTTCGCAGCATCCAGCAAAAAATGTCCCATTACCAGCTGAAGCATCAAATACTCGGGACGGATTACAAAACCTGGAATATTACAGCTTCTTCGTGAGATCTGTTCGACTGTACGAGATCATTCACAAGACCATGATTGCCTTCTATGACGGGTCGCAAAGCACTCGGCCTAAGGAAAAGGACTCTGATTTTAACTTCGAGGGCTTGGACGGTGAAGATGAAGACCTCGACAGAGTGGTTCAACTGGATCGTTGTATCAGTAGATGGCAGGCGAAACTACCAGATCATCTTAGATGGGAGTTGTTGGAATCAAATAAGGATGAAATAGCACGTCGACAGGCTGTCATCCTCCGCATAAGGTATGTTCATGTGATTCATGATGCGTTCATCCAGCTGACTTGAGACAGATTCCTCCATGCTCGTATTCTTCTCCTCCGGCCAGTCCTTTCGAGGTTCTGTCTCACACAATCTCCACAGGACAAGAAGCCCATGGACGATAACCTCCAAGCTAGGGTGGTCCAGCAAGGCGCCATGTTCTGCGTCACAACAGCGCAGAACATGATCACTACGTTGGTCAAACACCAGAACCTAGACGGCACTGTTGGCCTGTTGCCTGCTTGGTGGTATCGAGTCTACTACATATACTCAGCCGCCACAGTCCTCATTGCCGCGAAGCTTAGACCAGGTGTCTTCTCGGCTGTAGAGATTGGGAAATCCTGGGGCCAAGCTATTTCAGTACTCAAAGCTCACGAGCAGTTTGGGCAATCCCCTCGTAGATGTGTGGCAGCGTTACATATTCTTTCTTCAAAGATCTTACAGGCTACACCTCGTGGCTCGCCTGGACGAGAAACGACCAACAACAGCAGATTGGGAGAAGGGAATCAGCTAGGTGTAGCTCAGCAAATCATACCAAACGTGGAGATTCCCGACCTAGTTCAACAGCTGGCGCAAGAGTTTGAGACTCCAATACCGGACTTCAATCCACAGGAACTTGCAGCGTTTAACTTGGATGTAAACGATATGTCGTGGCTGAATGATATCCAAGGAGTTTGGGAACTTTTGAACGAATAGGATCAATGAAAATTACTTCTATGTCTATACCCTGCTTGATTTTAATTCCTATCCATTACTCGAAAACCATCTTATTCCTGACACTTCCCAACTCAGTGATGCTAACCTCCACAACATCACCATCATTCAGATATCTGGGCTCCTTCATTCCCATAGCTACACCGCATGGTGTTCCTGTTAGAACCACAGTGCCAGCCTCAAGCGTTGTGCCTTGGCTGATGAAACTGACGATTTCTTCAACACCAAAGAGGAGATCATTTGTGCCTTCACTTTGCCTCTCCTCTCCGTTCACAGTTGTCCTCAGATGTAGCTTAGAAGCGTTACCGACGACAGCAGGGGACACAAGAAGAGGTCCAATGGGGGCGAATTTGTCGAAGCCCTTGCTGAAGCACCATTGGGGAACACCACCTGCCTTCTTGGGATCTCGTTGCCAAGCTCTGGCGGAGACATCGTTGGAGACAACGTAGCCTGCGATGTAGGAGAGAGCATCTTCTTTGGTGATGTTCTTGCCAGACTTGCCAATCACAATGCCCTAAAATTGATGTCAGATGTCACAGTGCGTAGACGGTAGATGGCAAACTTACCAGCTCTCCTTCGTAGTCTATTGTGCCATCTTGAGCGGTCTTGGGAATGGGGACATCCTCATTGTAGCCAGCAATTGAAGTCGAAGGCTTGATAAACAATGAAGGGTAAGGTGGCGGTGTTCGTCCACCCTCCTTGACTAATCACCCAAATTAGCCTTATTCTCAGCGTATTAAAGATTTCACCTACTGTGCTTGATGTAGTTAAGTCCAATGCATCGGATGATAGGCACATCAGCCGGTCGCAGCAGCTCTCGCACAGCTTTGACATGTACCTTCTCACCCTTGGTAAGTTGTGCCACGGGACTCTGACCCTTGTACTCAACAGCCCATAGGTCATTCTTGGCTAACTTTTCCGCAAAGTCCTTGTCACTCTCAATAACAGGATCTCCAAAAGTCTCATTTCCGTTGTCATCGATAAAACGGATAAGGCGGTTCCAGGTTGTTGAAGACATTCTGCGCGATATTGACGGTGTAAAATTTCTGCGATACAACGACGATGCGACACTGGCTATTCTCATTGTTGTATCGTGTTAGAGGCTGTATACTACCTGTTATAATTGTTTCTGAAACGGTGATGATTGTCGGAGAGGTTGAGGGTGAGATCCACTATTGTGGCCAGTCATAGGGCGGTCCGGTCGGAAAGTCGAAGGTCCGGATCCCACCGGAACGACGCCGGACGACGGATGTTGGCTTCGGCTGTTGTGAAATGATTGATCAGATGTGTTAGATGTTACTGGAGTACGAATTCTGTTGCTTATCGGTGTTATTTCCCCAGCTTTCCTCGTGTCTGGGGATCTTACGATTGTTATCCACTAGCATATCCAGCACCACATCATCAGCTATTTATCTCCAAGACTCCACGACACTAGCAATATCTATTTGGAGTCGACTAAAAATCTCTGTACCATATTCAATTGTTAGAAATTCAGTAACCATGGGGAACTATACTAGCACGGTGGCTTCGGCCCCGTCGAATGACGATACCCAAGAGATGAAGCAGTATCTCAGCGAATTACCCTCCAAGAATTTGGAACCTCTTTGGTCACAAATGAGCATGATGGTTCCTCCAACTCCAAATCCCACAGCGAAACCTCATATGTGGACATACAAAGAAGCGTTGCCGCATCTAGAGACAGCAGCCAAGTTGGTGCCAGAAGAGAAGGCTGAGCGAAGAGTCCTGATGCTAGTAAACCCTAGCATGCGTGAGTAACCAGTATGATTATGAGTTCCATAGACTGACATGAGGTAGAATCACCATACACGACAGATACTATTTATGGAGGTCTTCAGATTGTAAATCCTGGAGAAACTGCGCCTGCGCATAGACATCTTGCCTTTGCAGCTCGCTTCATCATCGATGGAGAAGGCTTCACAGCAGTTGAAGGCAAGAAGATGCCTCTTGTCCGAGGTGATGTTGTTATTACGCCTATTTGGCACTGGCATGACCATGGAAACGAGAGTGATAAGCCAGTTATCTGGTTAGATATGCTGAACCTACCTCTGTTCCGTTTTGCTCCAGTCCATTTCGCCGAGGGCTACTCTGACCCACGATATCCCAGCGAGTGGGTACTTTCTTTCCCCTGTGCTATGAAGTTTAGCTTTCTAACTACAATAGACATTGTGATCCTTGCGAGTTCCGCTTCCCTTGGGCCCCCGTTGAGGAGGAACTCAACAAAGATAAGAGCGCCTATTCTATTTATCATTATAAACTCTCCAACGGAAAACCTTTATCAACATTCCTAGGGGTTCAAGCCGAGAGACTAAGCCCTGGCGCGATTGTAGAGTCACAAGAAAGCCACTCTTATCTTTATCACTGCTATGAAGGAAAAGGTCGGACTGAACTTATTACACCGACAGGGGAGACAACGACGTTTAATTGGGAGGCGCGAGATACTTTTGCTGTACCTTCGTGGTGCAAGGTAAAACATGTTAATGAATCGACGATGGAGCGGGCGTATTTAGTTGCTTGTCATGATGGGCCATTCCTTGAATGTCTAGGTATTCAGCGAAGAAAGTAGGAAGCTGGTAGGGTCAACATTTCCCATCGCGGTGTATTCTTAGTTACAGCTACTACGGATTGGATCTCAATGAACACATGACCATCGCTTGATATACCAAGGCCATCACAGGTCTCAAAGCTTACAGATCCCTATGGGTGGTTTCTTATGACACATCGGAATAGAACCAACAGAAGCCGATAGCCTAGGTGGCTAATACGATACGATTTAGGCAGAGGAACAGCAGCTCCGAGCTAGGAGGTGGAGGGTCCAGATGTAAATAGTGGACTTGTAGAAAGTACCACCAAAGTAGGAAGTTGACATGAAATTCTATGTAATGGAGTTGACTAGTACAAGAATAAAGGTGTATATCAAGAGGATTCTGAAGGCTCACTGGCAGGCTGCAGGCAAACATTAGTTGCCCTGTCCAGGTCGGAGACTTCCTTTCATGTGCTCAATGTTAATGAAGAAAAGACGGGTATCGGCCTTACCACCACCCGCATTCTCAACAACAAAGCCACCGCTCACGAAATCATCGTCCCACTCTTCCAAGTCCTCGTTGACAATAATTTCACCAACCTCAGTGTAAGTGTGTTCCGCAGGGTCCGTCCCGACAAGCTCGTTGAGAAATCTCTTGTATTCGTTGAACAGGTTTGGCTCGACCAGCTCCCCAGTCTCGTATTCAACTGCAGAGTAAAGATGAGGAGCACCACCTCCAACCAAGTCGTTGTGCTCCTTGTAGAGAGCGGGAATTTCATCCTTGGCCTTGTCCAAGCCAGCCTGGTCTAGGTTGTAATGACCAATAATGGCACCCTGCTTGGTCGCAATAATAACACCAAAGCAGCCTGCGAAACTTGAGCTTCCAGTCAGGTGGTTTCCAGCAGGGGTGAAGTCGAAAAACTTGGTCTCTGATGTACCAACGATCGTTTTATCGGCGTCGGCGGCTTCAATTTTGCGTTTGTAGTCAGCTAGCTCCGGAGTCAGGGCTCTGGAATAAATGCGTTGATCATCTCGAACAGCGAGCCTTGGGAGGTTAACTTTGTAAACAAAAATTGCAGATAGTAGACTTACTGGTCGGAGTAAGGTGCAGCAATACAGAGCTGAGAAGCAGTGAGGAGGAAGAAAAGCGAAGCCAACAACTTGGCCCAGCTGTTCTGGAAAGCCTTGGAGCCCAACATGGTGCTGAGCCAGAATAGTCAAAAAGAGTGACTGTTGAAACGAGTGTATAAAATGAAAGACGGTTGGAAACGACTGTGTGACTTGCTCGTGGTAGATGAGCTGAGAGGTAATGAGGAACGACTCCAAAGTCTCTCCTACATATATGCTTGACAGGATTGGGGATTTTGTATAAGCTGACAAGTACAATGTCACCTAGGGCCGCTGAGCCTCCAAGTCATAGCTTGAACGGCTCAACAGGGACGAAATTACAGTACATATGGCCCATAGAAAGGATCACGGAAAAGCGGGTTCATCCTTGACATGTTTGTCTGTGCGCGATGGGACTTGAAAGGTGGGACGAAGTTGTGATCGTCAGCCAAGAGACGGACTGCTCAGCCCAACCAGACAGTCCGACAGTCGTGAACAACTTCTCGGCCGAAAGTACAAGGACAGACGATTTTGCTTACGTCGTCAAGGCTGAAGCACATGATTACGATCCTAACTTTATCATGCAGATCAATCCTAAAAAAATGGATCAAAGTCGCATTTGCTTATGCCTCAGCCACTGCAGCATGCCGAAAAAAGTGAACCTTTGTTGCTTTAACGTATCACTGGCGCTTGAGTTGACCATCACAATCTCCGTTCCTACATAGCCTCGAAAACCTCGCAGTGCCGGGAAGGTTGCCGTTGCAGGATTCTTAGATTGCGATCCATAAGATAAGCGTGAAGGATTCGCTTGATGTGACAGCCAACCACCATTGCAAGGCTGGGAATATCACGGCCCCCAAGAATGCAACTTTGTAACATCTTTGGCCCCGTAAGGCTCTCATCTATGGAGATCTTTCACGAACGGGGCATGCGCCGGCCCAAGGGTCCAACTTCTGATACCCACTTCTCGGTCCAAGAGTTATCTGATAGGTTATCAAATGGCCGCAGATCGAATGGCAGCAACGGGATGACGCGTAATAAAATATCCGTTATGAAGCATGTCTGTTGATCTGAGTCATGTTTTGGCAAGGCAGGCATACTTAGCATCATGCTTGGAAATAAGATTATGGCTAATGGACTTCTACATGGCCGAAGCCTGAGATAGAAATTTACGTTAAGCTGCTGATTTAGTGCAATTCTCGAAATATCAAATAGTTTTTAACCTAAAGATGTAGTTGTCATTGATCAGAAACCTGCATCCCACTTTAGAGGGTTCAAAAACGGAGGAGTGATAGGCGTCGAATCCTTTGATACTGACTCATATATCTTGTCAAAGAAGTAACATGTGCATCACAGCGAGGGCAACAGCGACTTGTGTCAAGCAGCAAAAAGAGATTGAAACTGGGGAATCATAAATCATGCGCATCCTTCAGCGGTCTTGACAAGGCTGTCTCACGTCATCAATGCAACGTCAAAAGTTCAGCTCCGCATCGAAAAGGAAGCGATCCGCAGGGGTAAGCGAGGACGCAAGAAACACGGAAAACGCAATCCGAACACATCTAAACTAGAGGTGGCTTGGTACGGCACGGGCCGATAGCATGAAAAGGCGATGAACCTACAATGTAACTAGGATTGAATCCTTCTGAACTGTTTCAGTTACTTGTCCACTTTGTGGAACTAGTCAGATTAGGTTGGCCATAGCGTCTTTGATCAATGGTCTACATGTCGTGAAACTTTACTTTAGATGTCAGCCTGACTTGGTATCCAGGTTATATACCTACATGCTTTGTCTCTGCGGTGTACTCGCGCAGGCCTAACCAGATTTCCCCCCATTGAGTCTCTTTTCGCTCGTTTTAGTCATTCTTTATACCTTGCGGCCTAGACTGTCACTCATTATGCGTCTGGCCGGTCTTGTTGTAGCCATCGCCGCTTTGGCCGAGGCTCAACTGCCTGAGACTCCCGGAGCGAATAGTGAATCTACTACCACCACTCTTTATCCCCTTCCTTTTGAGTCTACTTTATCTGATGTCCCTTCTTTTGAGAAGCCAACTTCTGGGCATGCCATTTTCCCCGAGACAAGCACTGGTGCTAAGATTCCTGATCCCGCGACAACATCTAGCGTTGTTTTGGTTGAGCGGCCTACTACCAAGAACACCGATGTCGAAGTGGATGGAAGTACCAGTGCTGATAGCCAAATACCTCTGGGCCAGACTACTTCAGTCGGGGTTCCTGTTGAGCAGCCCACTACCGGCACGGAGCAGCCTCCTAGTGTTGATCCTACGACTCAAGGGCCTCCGGCCATCGGGATTACTTCCTCTGAGCAGCCTCCTGCGGCAGAGAGCACTACTCGACTGCCGTCGGCTCTTGACACAGCCACGACTGAGCAGACGCCTGGCGCTGAGACTACGACCCAGCCACTCCCAGTAGTTGACTCCACTACTAAGCAGCTCCCCGCATCTCAGTCTACCGAGGAGCAAGCTCCTGGAATCGACACAACCACCACACAGCAATTGCCTCTCCCCGAGACAACTACCCAGCAATCGGTTGCTCGGGACTCCACTTCTGAGCAATTGGCTCCTGAGGAATCCACCTCCCAGCTAGCTCTTGGAGGAAAAGAGACCACCAGTAGCCAAGATCCTGTTGCTAAGATCACTTCCTCAGAACAGCCTGTTGATGAGAAACCATCAACCACTGAGGAGCTTGAAGAGCCCAAGCCTACTACCACCAAGGAGGAGGACACCCGGCCTACCAGTAAGGATGAGGGTGATGAGCCCAAGTCCGAAGGCCCGGGTAACGAAGATCCTAAGACCAAGGATGACACTGACCCTGAGCCTACTTCTGACAGGGACGAAGCTCCTGTCACAGTCCCTCCAGCTGCTGTCACTGCTGAGCCTCAGGAGACTATCACCGGTGTGACTGACAACACTCTGCACAGCACCAAAGACAGTGATGGCAACGATGTTGTTGTCCC
Organism: Fusarium beomiforme; assembly: GCA_002980475.2. Lineage (NCBI taxonomy): Eukaryota > Fungi > Ascomycota > Sordariomycetes > Hypocreales > Nectriaceae > Fusarium > Fusarium beomiforme. The sequence goes on along the minus strand of PVQB02000367.1, from coordinate 121,182 downwards.
CGTTCTCTTCGGCCCCTCTTGTTTGATCTTCTGTGAGCATGCTGGTAAAGACAATGGTCCTGGTGGTATCGTGCTTTGGGGCATTGGTAAGTTCACCTTTGGCTAACGGCAACGGGAATGCGAACTAACCGATATAGGGCCTGCTCCCGGAAGCTATGTTCTCCCTCCTCTTCCTGGAATCACTCCTGCTCCATCTGCGGTAGTCATCAATGGAGGTGTCCCAACTCCCGTGGGAACTCAGACACCGGAAGACCCTGATCCTGATGATGAGAACAAGAGCACTGACAAGAAGTCCAAGACCGAGGATAAGACAACCGAGGCCAAGTCTACTGCCGAATCTTCTGCTACTTCAACTACTGAGGCCAGCACCACTGAGGAGCCTCAGCTATCGATGGGTGTCGACACTGTCGTCGTCAATGTCGATGCAACTCCTAGCACCGCACCTACCTCCAGCGAAGCTTCTACTGAAGCCACCAGTACTGAGGCATCCACCCAGACAACCGAGGCTCCGCTTTCTATGGGTGTTGACACTGTTGTCGTTACCGTGGATGCGACTCCAACTACCGGTGGAACTACTGAGACTTCAGCTGCTACTTCCGCCGAGACTACTGAGGCTACCACTCAGACCACTGAGCAGCCTGAGTTGACCATGGGTGTTGACACTGTTGTTGTCGATGTTGATGCTACTCCTACAACAGGAGGCACGACTGAGGCTTCCGATTCTGCAACTTCCACTGAAGAGTCCAGTACCGAGGTTTCCGAGACCTCAACGGCTCAGGATACCACTACTGCTGAGACAACCTCTGGCACCACCACTGCCGAGTTCACGTCAGAGCAATCGACAACAGATGGACCTGCGTCTACCGAGACATCTGCGCAGTCGACTACCTTCCTGACTACAACCAGCAAGGGCCCCGAGCGCACGTACTATCCCTGTGTCATCTACGCCAATCCCGGTGTCGAACCCTACTGTACCTGTCACACCACCGTCAGCGGCAAAGGCTACTATGTCTCCACCGACTTGATCTCGTCGTCTTGCGCAGACTACACAACCTTCCCTTCTTCCATCCCCACCGACGCTCCTAAGCCCACTGAGAAGCCTGAACCCGAGCCTATCGTCAAGACCGACGACGGCACTATCGTCTCCTACCCTGACCGCACGGTGATGGTTGGAAACTACCCTGGTGGAAAGTACACTTACACTCAGGGCGTCGGTGATCCTGTGACGCTTGAGACTCCATTGCCCACACAGACAGATGCGAACAACAAAGGATCTAGCCAGTGCGGTAGCATCGATGATGCGTGTGACCGCGCTCTGAATGATGGTTTCGATGATGAGACTGTTTACAAGGACTATGTTTCACGATATGCCCGTATCAAGAAGGGTATGGTCATGGTCGCGACTTTTGGACAAGCTGGTTGCACAGCCCAGTTCAAGTGTGATGACTATGGTATTGGAATGAAGGGCAAAGACATCAAGGACGCGTAAGTTGAGCCCCAATTGCATAATGAAGTCATGCTAACTATTTTGCAGCGTCCAGCACATGAAGGATAACGATGGGGTGAGCAAGTGCGGAACAGCGTATCTTTCTAACACTTGTCAGATCACCCTCAACTACTGCACTAGCTGTCATCATGATGGTTAGGGACTTGGGTTTCTAGAATTGCCAACTTGGTAGATTTTGAGCTCTATAGTAATATTGCTTTATTCATGTAATATCGATCCAGTTTCTGGGAGTATCGCGTGAGGTCTTTTGGATAGTATCTGATGTGGATATTTGGTGTTGCGAACCTAACACGAGACATTCCACTAACGCCTCAAGGCAGCACGTTCGTTACTGGTCGGGGAACCAATGAAACTCTGTTGATGTCTCAGCTGTTTCACATGCACAAGCCTTCCAATGAGCAACAAGATACTCAGCTTTTGGATTGGGATTTCTTTTTTCTAACTCAGCGGGTAGCATACGGTAGTTATTTGTCTGTTGTCATGTTGCCCTATTTGTTGGAACCTCAAATACTACTCCCCATCCCAATCAATCCGAGACTTGTTATTCAACGCTAGATAAAGACATCCATCACAATTATAGACGATTATGATGTCTCGAACCTCATGTACGAGGTAGATATCGCCCATGGCATGGACTTTTATGAAGGCGAACCAAAACCGCGCCTTTATCCCCTTCGGTTTGATACAGTGATGCCAGGTCAACCTCTTGCATCTCCCCAGTCCGAATTAGTGCAACTCTGAGTCATGGAACCCTATCTCTATTGAAGCAAATTCAAAATCATTCCCTCGTTTGCGGAAGCTGCGAATCATGCGAGGTACAAGGCAATCGATGAACAGACCATGGCTTCTCTCACTGCTCCACTCAAATCCCTCGAGCTGCCGTATCATGCTATTAAAGACTTTAAAAACCTCATCCATCCTCGTATCCAAGAACCATATCGAGATCTTGAGGAAGTCATTGTTGACACTGATGATGATATGGAGCTTGTCACACAATTAATTCACAAGCACAATAAGTTGCAAAAGTTTTTGTTTAAGCAACACTTTTATATGTCGGGAAGAGGAACATATTTTGACCGTGTCCTGATCCTTGGTCTGGGAAAGGGTCGATTCAACAATCTGCGCTCTCTGTATATTTAATGGGGAGAACAGAATAAGGAATCTCGTCTTGAAACGGGCCTTTTTGATAACCCGCCCGCGTCTCTGTCAACCATCTGCGAACTCACAACTCTGGAGCAATTGGGTCTTCGCTGCGATGAACCGTCAGAAGACTGGTCCCCGGAAGACGAAGACGACGTCTACGACGATAGAACTTATCCGCAGTGGCCCATTGACCATGATGCAAAACCTCAAAAAACTCAAGGTACTGGCCATCTGAGGAGCATATATTTATACTCCAGCGACGCATTGTGGCCACGCCACCTGTTACAACCTTAAGATGCCGGCGAACGAGGAAGAACTCAGAATTACAAGGGAGGCCCCAGAGCTGGTGCCTTTCGTGCGGGTCAAACGCCAATCAAGGATCCCGTTTGAAACAACTCATCTGTATCGGATGCTTGAGCATGCAAAGAAGTACGTCTGTGTGTTGCCAAAGCTCCAATGGATGCTTTTTGGGCAACGTCCTGTGAAGTTCGTAGAGAACGCTAAGAGAGTTGTCGAGCCCATTCCAGCCGGCAAGCACAGGGATGAGTGCAAGACATATCTGGGGAGAGTTTTTGGCCTTGCTTCTGAAATCGAAATAGCACATACAAAGATTGAGGAAAATATTGCATTCGAGGTCACCTCAACGTTTCACCTATTAAGTCTCATGCTCATGTATGACGCAAAGTTTCCGAACTTCAAGGTGAAGATCAAGTAGATAAGTTGTTTTCAGGAATGCAACTCAAAATCCAAGTTCTAGCTCGGGCGTATTATCTATGGACTATTCTTGATGGCAACCATTGCTTTACTGGTGGCTGATAAGTGCCCAAGAGCACTTGTAAAACTTACTGAAGCAAGCTCCCAGGCACCTGCATCTGAAAGAGAGCCTCTGGACGAGAGTCAAACCTATTGCGAAGTGCATCATAGATGTTCAATAACAAAGGATGTGAGATGGAACTCATGCCCGTTGATTTAAATGCGCAATTCATGAAGACGGGGAAAATGTTAAAGAAAAACAACATGAGATGAGGCTTTCAATTTTAGAGGTATACCTAACTACAGTAATGAGGGGGCAGCTGAAGCTAACCAGAGTAGCTGAGACATCGCCCGGTCTAGCCCAGCATGTAGACTGCTTAAAATTGATCGAGGTCTATTGGGCCATGAAAGCAGAAAAGGATCCAGGAAACAATAGTATATATCATCTAGGCTTGCCATAGTCCAACACTTGACAAAATCGGCCGGAGTTGGATCAAGCAAGACAACAGCGATTGCCACGACTTCGCCGTTGAAGGTCAGAGATTCAATTTTCCAGTCGCATAGCCGCTCACGCTAGCACTACGGCTTACCATAAATAATCAATTCTTACTTGAACTAGTCCTTTTTCCGCCATGCTCGAAGTCGCGGAAACGGTCCGAGCATGCACCGACCAACTGACTAGCTTCCGGCTCATGCAGGGGATAATTTTAACAACGACAACGAATCAAGACAAATATGTTCAATTGTCGGTACCATATCTAAATCGATGGGAATAATATGCCTACAGTCACAATGTTAACTCGCAATTCAGGTTCATTGATTTCGCTGGCCTAAGAGCTGGCTGGCTGACCTAGCCTCTTAAGTTGTTTTTCTTCCAGGTGTTGGTTGTTCTTACCACACCAATCCTTGTTGATTGACAGAACCAACAGAAACAAGCCCCTGCATTCTCTGAAACGTTTCTAGGGTGTGATTACTGCAGATAACGAATTAAATTGCTCTTGACGCGCGCTTTAATTTCCTTTTTGATGTTTTGAGCATCGGGCGTTTTCTCAGCTTCTGGCCATAGCAAAAGGAATCTCCAGAGTGCCGCGTGCTTAAATAGGCAAAACTCCCCAAATATCTATCCTAACACTTAATACTCCAACACTATTATTGTCATCGTTAAACATGGATCTGTCACTCGACGCCAACATTCTTGACCAGCTCAACACTACCGAGGCTAAGGCTCTTCACGAGATAAGTGATAGTCTGAGTGCTTGCGGCGTCGGTCGTATCGTCAATCTCCCACAAATCATTGTCGTTGGCGATCAATCAGCTGGGAAATCCTCTGTTCTCGAAGCTATATCGCATGTTCGCTTCCCAGTCCAAGGAAATCTTTGCACAAGATTTGCAACAGAACTCATTTTCAGGCGCGCTAATGCGACTCGAATCGATGTGAGTGTCAGATTTGCCGACAATTCCAAAGCACCAAAGCGATTCCAGAGATCTGGATTTCGTGAAGACGACCTGGGCGACATCATTACGGAGGCCAAAGAATGCATGGGCTTTGGCAAGGCTGGGATGGAGTTTTCGAAGGATGTTCTCCGTCTCGAAATTGAAGGACCAAAAATGTATCCATTAAGTCTCGTCGATCTCCCGGGATTCTACCAAGTAGAGACCGAAAACCAGTCATTGAATGGTAAAGAAACGGTCGCTGAACTTGTGGAGAGTTACATGCGACAAAAGAACAGCATTATTTTGGTGGTTATCACTGCGAATATAAACCTTGCCAATCACACAGCACTCCAGAAAGCTAAAGACATTGATCCTGAGCGACGGCGAACCATCGGCGTCATCACAAAGCCTGACCTCACTCGTCCGGGTTATGATGGAGAGAGAGAATACGTAAAAGTCGCCAAAAACCAGGAAGCCGCACACAAGCTGCAGCTTGGGTGGCACGTCCTGCGGAACAGAGCTGAAGATGAAAGCAGCTTAGAAGCTCGAGACCAGATTGAAGATGCATTCTTTCAGAAAGGGGCTTGGGCCACGATTCCTTCCGAGAACCGCGGCATTGTCAGCTTGCGAAAGAAGCTCAGTCATGTACTGTATAGCCATATCCGCAACAGCTTACCTGGAGTTGTTCAAGACATCGAGGACACACTCAGAGAGCGCCAAGAGGAACTTGAACGACTTGGCAAATCCCGTTCCACCCAGGAGGACCTCAGATCATTTCTACTTGGCATTTCCAGCGACTTCCAGCGCCTTGCCAGGGATGGCATTTATGGTCGATATAACGATGAATTCTTCGGTGGCCTTCAGGATGACCACCGGAAATTCCGTGCCCAACTACGAAATTTTAGCCGAGCCTTTGATCACATTATTCGAACCAAAGGGTCGACTCAGGTCATTGTCTCAGCCGATGACAGTGATGCGGCTGAAGATAACGTCCCTGAATATCTGGCAGAATTTCTTAAACGTTACCCTTATAACCCTCCTCAGCCAAAGAAAATCACTGCGAAGGAGCTTGGCAAAGAACTCGAAAAGAAAGCTGCTGCCAATCAAGGGTTGGAATTTCCAGGAACTCCAAACAAAGATCTCGCAATGCAGCTTTTCAAGCAACAGGCAGCTCCATGGAGAGATATTGCTGAATCACACGTCAAGCTTGTAACAACATTTGCGAAGATTTTTGTAGACCAAGTGTTTGAGCATATTGTCGGGTCTCCAGGGACGAACCGAACAACAGAGGCAATTCTGTCTACCTGCGTAGATCCGTTTTTCGATGAGAAGGAAAAAGTACTTCAGGAAAAGGTCGATGAATTACTCAAACCATATGTTCAGGGCTATGCACTTCCTCTTGACCTTGAATTCTATGGCACTCTATTACACATGTCAGGCAAAAGACTAGAGGGTCGAGTGTCTTCTGTCTTGAAGGAGAAATATCCTCACTTGTATGATGATAAACCAGCGACGGCAGCCGACGCGGGTAGGAAGATCGACGCGAAGATAATTGCTGAAGATATAAGTAAAGAAGAAGTCTTAGGAAACGGCGAGTTTGGAACGAGCAGAGTCATAGACATGATGTTGGCATATTATGAGGTAAGGGTCCTATATCCTCATAATGGCTCGATACTGATATTTGAAGATGTCTCTGCGCACTTTCACAGATAATGTCATCAACTTGGCAGTTGAAAGCTGCCTTGTGTATGATATACCAGATATCCTTGCACCTACAACGGTTGATCGAATGAGTAAGGAAAGGCTAGAGGAATTGGCCGGGGAGTCTAATGATACAGTTTCGCGAAGGAGAATCCTTGAAGATGAACTCGAGGCCTTACGCAAGGGACTGGCCCAATGTCGACGATACAGACCAAGGGAAGTAACAGGTGAGTAGCCAGCTGCACTGTATGGATAGGGCTAATATTCAAGGGAAGCTTTCCCGTTGCCAGCCCGTGATCCTGTGAACAAAAAAAAGAGCGAATCCGTTGAGAAGACATCGGTAGAACCAACAGTGGCGCAACCCGTCGTGTCAGGACAAACCTCTATGGCCACCACCGTGGAAGCTAATCCTCCAGCCATCGCTCCAACCCCAGAACCACTAAAGACTGTCGAAAAGAGCATCGTACCAGCTGCACCAGCCGCACCAGCCGCACCAGTCACAGCTGAGCCGGCACCACCTACAGTTGCCGTTCAGGCAGCTCCAATACAGGCTTCTGCACCAGCTCAACAGGCGAATGCCCCTCCGCCGCCTCAAAAAGCCGTACAGGAGGCGCCGGCCTCTCAACAACCGGCTTTTCCCGCATCGCAGCCGCAAACAGTCCACCAAGCGGTTCCACAAACAGTTGTCGCTTCCCGACCTCAATCCCAGGCAGCACCAGCCACCAATCCCGTTTCGGGGATTTTTGGATCATCCAAAAGCAACACGACTACAGGCTTTTCAAACATGCCATCTTCCCAGGCCTTGGGAGCTAGTCCCTCCAAGCGTGAGCCTACAATGACGCCGCAGCCAAACAGATCAGGCGGCTTGTTTAACAATATAAAGGCACCTGAGAAATCGCTATTCGGACAAGTAAATGTCTCTAGTGTTCCAAGTAACCCCTTTGGGGGCGGTTTCGGAGGGTTCGGACAGCAGGCCAGTCGTCCTCCGACAGGTGGTTTGTTTGGTGCACCCCCGCAGAATTGATCCGATTATTGCCAGTTGGGCTACAGTAACCATAGAAATTGTAGCTAGAAGCAAGTTATAGTGAGATTATTATTTAAACACTAAAGATTTATACTCTACGACCAAAGTCATGACTTTCTACTTTTCAAGTCAACAATTTGCCATGGTGAACGGCCTAGACTACGAAGCCCGCTTCTCACAGCAGACCCTTTGGCGTTTCTGAGTGAGGGAAACAAGCCCACATTTTGATGTTTGCTCAATATGGGCCTGAGATGGACGTTGCATTTTCAACCAATGGGGCGCTGGCGCAACGGTAGCGCGTCAGATTCCAGCTGCTACAGCACGGAGATTCCTGAAGGTTATCGGTTCAAATCCGGTGTGCCTCATTTTTTTCTTTGACTTCCAGAGAGTATTTAGGGGAGGGAGTATTGCATTTTGCAGTCTTTGTTTGAGTACCGATGCGGGATTTTCTCTAATCGCCAGAGATTTCACCGCAAAGGCCATGAGGGAGTGATCTGCCTCAAACTCTTCCAGGAAGGTGATCTTAAGGACCGTTGGGTCCGAACTCAACTGAGGTTGGGCCCCATCGAGCAAGAAGGCTATTCATAAGCGCCCCGTGAGCAGCCTGCACCCTGTGCAATGTATGTCTCAGCGATCGCATCGTCTGCATCTCGCAATAGAGGCTAGCAATCTAACCAGGATGCGTATCATAAAGTCAGCTACAGACATGGGTGAAATGTTGTCTGAATATTGTTTGCTGCTTGCTATTCACTAATAAGCACTTTGGCATTGTCAGAATTCCCTTCTTCACACGAGACATATCTATCATTTGCAGACCAACTTTCAATTGCCTTGCGATGCTTACCAAGGCGGTTCCTATCATAGTCTACTTCTTTTTCTTGGGCTTTGTCTTATCCACAACATTCACCCACTTCACATCGATACCCTTCCTCACCAGAATCTCCTTCGTAAGAATCTTGCGCTGATCGCCCTGAACGACAACCTCCATCAAACCAGGCTTGGCACCAGCAACTTGTCCAACACTCGCGGAACCTGCACACTTCTTCTGTAGCTCTGGCGCGAGAACCTGGGGATCGATGAAGAAAGGCTCCAGATTAGAAATCTTGGTGACAACTTTTGTACCCGTTCGCTTCTCGATGGTTATCAATATACGAGGCGGTGAACCAGCTTTAGGTTTTTGATCGGGCGAGGGAGAGCCTTGGGAGATTATGTGAAAGGGTTGGCAGAGATGAGTATCCTCCAAGACTCGCTTCTGAAGAGTGCTCCGGGGAATTCGTCCTGCGGCAAGGAAGCTGACGTCTTCATCTGATGGTTTATTGCCAAGAATGTCGTTGGCGAGGAATGGGTCGAGCTTGACGCTGGAGTTTCCTTGGCCGCCTAGTTCGGGATGTTGGTCGATGTATGTCTTGATAGCCGCTGAGATCTCCTGCGCCGTGTAGAAGTCCGTTTTGGAGGGTAGAAGAGTTGGGACGAGTTTTGAAGATGCGCGGTAGACCATCTGGATGTTGACCTTTTGCCCCGCGGACGAGCCCGATCCTGAAGCTTGCCCAGCGTCTGCCGCCGAAGAACTCTCCCCGCCAGAAGCTTTCGGTGTTGGCAGTCGATAAGGTCTAAAGTCGAGCACCTCCCGATCATCAAAGTCAATATCCAGAATGACCGTCTCGCCACCATTTCGATCCTTGGACTTGACGATCTGTTCTTTGTCAAGATGCTTGATGAACTTTTTGGCGTTCTTCCACGATGTCTTCTTGATGTTGTAGTGCTTCTGACTTTGGTATCGGAGGTTAGGTTGCACCATGTTTGCGATGATGAAGGATGGCTGGAGAGGAAATTGTAGGCCGAAATGTGGAGGACTGCCGGATTGCTTGGCTTTGTAGACTGCGTAGAGAAAGGCTTGGTGGAATGCGTCGTCGACCTCTTTCGTTGTTGGCTCATGTTCCTCATCTACTTCGTCTGCATCCTCCCCTTCTTGCACTTCTTCGGTCTGAGCAACCGGCGCTGACTCTGCTGGCTGAGCCTCGTCTTCGAGAGTAATCTTGCTGGCTTCGGTTGCCAGACCTGCGGCTAATCCATTCCATCCTTCGAGACTTGAAGGCGGGTCGATTCCTCCGCTACCGAGCTGCTTCCAGCTCCAACACTCATCACCAACCCAGTGAAGCGCCTTGATCGCGGCACCTTTCTGTCCTCTCACATCGTCTGGCAGATCGCGCACGTCTATTTGGCACGTGCCGACCCAAACAGGCACTGTGTCATTCTGCAGCCCTGCAACAGCCACAACAGCGCCAGTGCTCGCTCGCTTATCCCAGCTGGTGCCTCTAGCCTTAACCAGCCCAGGAACCATCAGATCGGCACCATGCTTCAACTTTTCTTCGACCACGAAATCGGGCGTATGAAGAAGTGGTATGAGATTAGGGTTACGCCACAGAGTGTACACAGTTGGTATCAAGCGGGGGTTCTTCCCAGTCTGGAACCAAAGGACTCTCTCTTCCTGATCTGGATGTGCGCCTATGTACACGGTCCCTTGCTCTGTGGGTGTGATGAAACGGGCTGATGAGGTCGACTCTGGGAGAAGTGAGTTGCGCAGTGTCGTTTGTGATTGGGTTCCTGATGACGTATCGTCGCTGGACTCTGGGAGAGGGACTTGATAATCGCGGATGATCTGGTCCGCGAGCTTTCTTCGGTCTGAGGAGCGCAGAGGCGCTAGGTTTCTGATGTCGGGTTTTCGCTTGAACATGGTGACGAGATGCCGCTCGCTCTGTGAGAGTTGATGATGCTTGGCTTTGATGGTGGTTATCGAGCTGAGTTAAGTGAGTATTTTTAGTGGAGCGGGGCAGCAGGGAAAATCGCTTAGTAATCGGATTATTTCGTCATATCCAATCATCCCGCCACCAAAAAACTCAAGTGAGGGCCTCATGAGTCACCTCGCCAAATGATTCACTTCGACTCATATTAAACAAACCCAATACGGCCTGTTGCCTAGCCCTGCGGTGATGCATTTGCAGTCTTGTACATCGCAATTACCTTTTACTTTGGCCGTACTGAGCTCTCGACTGTAGGTGTCTTTGTCATCACGCGCTCTTTGTAATGTCTCTCTATGCATCGAGACAGATGGCGCTGGTTTCAGAAAACGGGTTCCCTCCTAATGAGCATATACACTAGTCTTTTGTTCATCTGCAACTTTCATGCCTGGACCGAAGGCTAATTTTAGCCGCTACGTGATCGAAGTCAGCTTCTCTGGTCAGCTTCTCTAGGAAACCATTTGGGAACTGATGTAAACCGCTTCCATTGTGACTCATATGAGCGCCAACCTAAAGTTTTTTGGCTGCAAATAAATCGAGACTGCTGTCCTCTACACGTAACCTACTTACTTCCATAAGTCTTATGCGACAAGCCCCAAGGTCAGCAATCTTCTGGGCTACCACCGAATTCTTATCAGTGGCCTTGGCGCCATTGGAAAGTCTACCCTACTCATGTTCAATTTGGCTGCCAATGAGCATGGTATATCAGTTATCGTAGCGTCAATAGATCTTCCCATTGAGCTCTACAGGTCCAATAATGTCACTTTCCAAACCAGAAACCCGTTTGAACTTGATACGATATAAACTTTCGGCACACATACTATATCTCCACTGACGAAATGCAGCAAGCTTCACCCTCTCAGAGAGATATGAGCCCATCAAGCGGATATGTTTAAATGTCTTAAACTGTTCCACTTCCACGAATACCCCTCAAATCCAACTCCATTTACATCTCATCATTTGATGCCATGATAAACTTTTATTTCGCTTGGGCATTGCTTGCCTTGTTATCCTACACCATTGCCCAAAACGATAACCCATATAAACCATATCTTGTGGTTTGGAACGATGGGAAAAAAACGCGTTGGAAGCCGGACCCAAAGAATCTCATACCATTACCACGGCCATTTCCGCCAGAACATAATCCGTGGCAAATCGAGTGGCGCGGTGCTCGTTTGCACTATCCTGCCAGCCATAAGGATTTCAACTACACCTGGAGAGTGAATGACGTTAGATCTGTCGGACCTTACGTAGCGTAATTCTCTCTGAGAACGGTTGACCGTACAAACGCTGACAATTCTCCAGCAAATTTCATATGAACAACTCTCTTCAGGAACCTGGCTTTCACATTCACAACGTCACTGTAGCAGCCAATGTGGAACACCATATCTTGGGCATATATTGGGTGGAGCATAGGCAAATACATGAAGAGGATAGGTGCAGATTCAAATTCATGTTTCCCGGCAACCCTGGTCGGAATTTGACATGGTCAGCCTATCAAGCCCAAGGTTCGAGTGTGAGATACCCCTCGTTAATTGTTGTGAGGATGCCCCCATGGGGACAAACAACTGTTGGCATGAAATTCAAGTTTCAATGCCTCTCAACCGAGAGATTTTTAAACATGGACCTGCACGGGATGGTGACCGTGAATTTTTGGATGAAGGTGTGGGGGTTAACCCTTAGAAGGGGTCGTTTCCCAAAGATGAGGCATCCAGCTATGCTTATTGGAGAACTCTGGGATACCGGTGTGGGGAATGACTACTAGGAAGTAATCAGGAATTCAAAGCAGCCTGACACGACTGTCTCATGTATCTATGTTATTACACTACGGCGTGCCAATCTACAACCCTGTCTTCTTCAAATCGATGACACTCAAGCTAACCTGGTTGGTGCTGCTGGGAGGCAACCATCCACCTCCGATGATAGCCAAGAAGTTGTCATTCTCCTTGAACACCATAAGTCCACGGGTGTACGCATTGGGCTGAGGCGTAGCAAACTCGACCCAAGAGTTCTCAGCACCCAGGTTCTTATTGACAAAGATCTGGGATTGGCTTCCGGCACTGACAATAATGCTTCCGTTGGCTCCTCCAACTGAACTCCAGACAACGGTAGGTGAGCTGACAGGGCGGGTACCCTTGTTGCTGACAAGAGCATACTCTTTAGCGGCCAGGATGTTGAGCGGGTTGGAGGTGAGACGGTAGAAGATTCTGCAGCCTTGGGTACCGCAGGTCTCGTAGACGAAAATGTACTGGCCGTTGGGAAGGAGCGCAATTCCTGGCATGCCGGGACGAGCGTTGTAATTGCTATCTGCAACATCATTCACAAGAGAGGACCAGTTGACGAGGTCAGTGGTGGTCTGGTGAGACAGCTTCTGGCCGTGCGCGGGATCACGCTGGTCAGCATAGTAGCAAACGAGCTTGTCTTGGTATACCCTGTCACTAAATTAGTCAAAGTACTTGGAGCGTTAAGAGGACAAGTCATACATCATATGAGGTTCCCAAACCGGTGTGAGGCCGTTGTTGGGACGAGCCTCACCGCCCTGAGCAATGCTGCTAGCAAACTTCCAAGTCTTGCCGCCATCAGTGCTAGCATAGACATCGATCTTTGTCTTGCTCAGGTCTGTAGGAATACTGTTTCCTGTGCACAGGATAGTTCCCTTGGGGTAATTTCCAATAGCTCTAGGCAGCTCATAAAGGTCCGGCTGATATCGCAGTCCCCAGTTGTTGACTGTGTCCTGAACCTTTCCGATCTGAGTCCACTTCACGCCACCATCAGTAGAGCGGTAGATAGGGAAGTAAACCAGCGGAGGCTCCGGGGAGTAGTTCTCCCAAGTTGCGAGCAGGGAACCGTCTGAGAGCTGAATGGAGCGAGCGTAGAGAACACGAGGGTCCGTCCAGCCAGCGTTGGAAGGGGGAGAAAATATGACGTTATTGGAGAATGTTGAAGTCGGGAGAGCACGCTTGGCGGGAGTTGCAGGGTCTTGGTTTGCAGTGGGAGCCGCAAGGACTGCAGAGAGACTCAAGAGTCCTCCCCATAGAAGAGATTGGAAGCGCATGTTTGCTGTGAGATGCAGGAGAATGCTACTGTCTCTGTCATTGTTCCTGGCGATCTTCTGCACTTCTTATAGCAATTCGCCAACTCACATTCTGCCTCGGTAGCTTCCTCAGCTTGTCTCCCATAGTCTTGGCGATCAACTTCGGGATATCTACCGACCATGCAGGGCGCGATGTCACGAAGTTTCTATGTCACCTCGACATCTTAATGGCGCGGTAAATATCTCATGGTGTCATGACCTCCTATTCCGGGATAATAACCCGTTCATGCCCCTGCTCGTCGCGGTTTGTGGGGTCCCCGCGTGAACATGTTTTTGTGCGGGGAAGAACTCGACGCGCATTTGCTTGATTGGGTACACGGAGAGTGCAGCTCCGAAAAGAGCTTAGACCTTGGTTTGGGAGAGAAGTATACGGACTTTGAGGTGATCTTTTTCCTTTTTGTGACGTAGCTTCAGGTATATCGAGGTTCCGGAATGATACCGTTGAAAAAGAAGAGCTTTTTGATTGGATCGGCCCCTGGCATTCTTAACAGTAAGCTTAAAATATCATGCGCTCCAATGGCGATGTTTTATGAAGCATCGCGAGTTTGGCCTACGTTGGATGCCAACCCCGACTTTCAAATGCACGAAAGGTGCAAGGTGAGGATTGCTAAGATAGCTTTATTGAGTCATGATGTTCGTGTCAATCCGGTAAAATTGTTAATCCCATCAAGCACTTGAGTTCTATGGTATAATTTGTTAGGCTTACCCGGTAGGACAAGGACACACTCAGAACATCCCATGTACTCTCGATCACCAAACACGAATAATATTCCAGTAAGGCATTAACTACCATATGGTAGCTGCTATGACTTCCAGGCAATTCTACCAATTGGCAAAAATGTAAAAAGAAGCGGATAATGGTGGGATTAAACCACCTAATTTGGACGAACAGGGAATCGAACCCTGGACCACTCCCAGATTATTCAGATAAATTATGCTAAGGGAGTATTATACCACTAAACCATTCGCCCGCAACGACTTATGATTGGTTGAAAATGTCTCAGCAATCATAACTTATAGCACTAATCTAAACCTAAAGAATAACAATCATGATGAATCTTGAGCTTGGTTGGAATAATAAGGTAACAATTGCTTCGGGGGAACCTTCAAACAATGACTAAGCATCTACTGTGAGTTTGCCACAATCATAAGTCTTCCCCTACTCCATTCACGATTGCTACTTGCAACTGCGTCAGGTCTGCCATAGTTGAATGTTGTTGATCTTCGATCAAGTTCGCATAGCCCTCAAACAAGCTCATCGAGGGTGATCTAGCCCAGTAACTTATTACGGTAGCCAAGAATCGTGTCTTGGCTCAGACCCAAGCCCGGGTGAGGCGGAAGTTGACATCCGTGACCATGGGTAAGCCATCTCTTATGCAAGGCGCTGCCTAGGCCAATAGACACGATCATGATTCTCCAGCTGCCTACATGCCGTTGAAGCTAAGCTCATCTAAGTATCCTGCTAGTGGAGCTTCTATTGTCTTACTCGAACTATGAGCGCTCAGGCTGTTCGTTTATCTGGGACGGTATTCCTCCGCTTGTCAATCGGACATGTCCTTCATAGCTGCACGTTGAATGTTTATGGGAAATCCTTTTCAAGGTTCAAAACAGTCAGTTAGCCACTCATCCAAGAAACGGATCGTCATAACATATCTCCATGTGAACTGAAACTGCTTTGTATGGAATTGGGATCGCCTGACTCCTCAGATGTTATTCTATCACTAGTGAGCTAATTTCCAAGTACTCCCACTTTCAGTATCATCATCACGGAGCATCTCGAGATTGCCATCTACCACGCTCCTGAATGGCGAGCTAAAAGGGCCCCATAGACTACAGATAACTATGTGTCAAGAAGGCTAATTCAGCAAAATCGCGTCTTGCCAGAGTGGTACCAGGATGAGGAACATGAGAGCTAGTGCAGCTTCGGGCCTCATCATGGTCTCACACGCGAAACGTGTCGGCCACGTGGAGATTGAGACTAACAATTAGCTAGTCCAACTATCTGGTCTGAGTTTGTCAGGGGTTCATGAGTCAGTGTCAGTGCCAGTAGGGAGGAGTCTTAGGGAAGATCCAGTAACTGCCGATTTATTACCATTAGCTTGCATGATCAATGCAGACATGAGGTGGCGTTTCTGTTTCGTATTGGAGTTGTTGTCTCATTGGTGGTGTCTGTGCCGAATGGCGGGATAGTGCATGGTATCTACCCGGGACTCATGATAATGCAAACCCTGTTCGATGTGATCAAAGAGATAACAAGCCGAGCCGCATGTTGCATGGTTTAACAGTGATTATGCATGATAAGGCAGAACGTCAACATTCGGGAAGTTTAGGAGCCGCAATTGTGGCGGGATAACAAGATCGAGTGAAACTATCGCGACATTCTGACAGGAGGTAAATGTCATTGCTTCCAAAGCCGCACCGGAGACCTGGGCTCCCACGTGGATGAAGTCTCCTGAACAAGATTGCCAGGACGTCTTCAGCCCTGAGCACAGCCAAGCGGAACTTAAACCCACAGCATCTCATCTCCCATAGTGACATTGTAGCGCTGTCCGTTACAAAATAGTCCATCGGGTTTGAGGCCGTTGTCCCGCCGCTCCAAACTATTGAACCAATATCTGGGGCAGCCGCAGAGGATCGACATGCATTTGATTCAGAAATGAGAAAGCCTGAGGGCTAGTGCGCAAATGTGCACAGATGGCCCAGGTTTCTGGTTTCTGAGCTAGTCTGTGACCTTAGTGGGCTTTTTTTTTTACTAACTCAACAAGCATAACCGAGGTGAATACACGGAAGGGGACGGATCGGCGATGATGCACTGGGTGAAACTGGCAGCGCAACCACGTCAAGTGAAATCAAGGGTCCTTCTAGAAACAGTCGATTCGGCATCAACAAGCTTTCTTCCAATTCATGCATGGAATATGGAAAATCGGTCGAAGGGAGATCTCGGAATTTCCGCGAGCCATTCTCCCAGATTGACGAATCAGGTCGACCCCCGTTGGCTCTTCAACCCAAGTGGGACCACTTTTTTTTGGCGCCATGGGATCGTAATTTGCATTATCTCGCTTAGCGTCTTCTTGAGCCTCAATGGGGTTCACTGAGTCGTAGTGGTCCAGTCGCAGTGGGCGAGGGGAGCAAAATGTCACGGCCGAGTCGCTGGCGCCACAGTAGATCTGGTCTGTTGAATGTTCGGATCATACCCTTTCCTGGCGGCCTGCTTGCTCGATCATGTCACGCAGCGGAACCGCAGGCGCAATTTGCTTCAATGTCAGCCCCAAGTGGGTGAGCGGAGCCGGCGGTGTTGCATGTCGATCATCGGTGAAGATCACCCAACAGACGCAAGGTCAACGACAAGGGCATTTCAGCTCTGGGAAAGAAAAAAATAGCAACTCTCATGTCTCAAGCGGTTTGTCCCATATTTATCCTCATCGTAAGGGTAACCTTTCCCGTGTCTCGAGAATTTTCCTAGATTGATGCTAGATCGGCGGAGCTGTTTTAGGCTTACAAAAATGCATGATTGGTGGAAAACGTCTCGCAAGGCTCTAAACAGATGATGCTAGACTTGAATCGCCCTAGAAGCAAACCTTGTTCCTTCAGGAAAAGGGGCCATGGCAACAAAGGCTGGTCCCTGACAAAGCAGAAACCAAGCCCAGATGATGAAAGCGGCTTTACAAACATAAACAATAACACACGAGGCTGGGTTACGGGTATTGAGCTGAGTTATCAGGGCACACCAGAGAGGAAACCCTGGCGGGTGGCCACTGCTCCACGGACTAAAGGAAACGCCAGCCTCTGCCTCTGCATCTATGATCCATGCAACATCGTATACACGTGGATTAATCAAGAGCCTAATCTCTATCTAGATCTAGTCAGTCGCGTGGCCGGCGGCTCGCCATGTGGTTCTCCGCTTTCCACGAGGAAAAGACTCTGCCATCCGCTCGCTCAAAGAGGAATCGTTCGTCGGCCGCACGAGTAATGTAGGTCCGCTTTCCAATCCTTTATCATCTCGGGCTCCGCCATCGTCGCCGAGACCGCTACTACCTGCTCGTCCAGCTGTGCTTGCCTTGCCTTGCCTTGCTTTTGCTTTTGCTTTTGCTTTTTCGGTTTCGAAGTAATGCTTGAGCTTGGACGTTCTACTACTCTGCAGAGGCGGTCTTCTACGCATCTATCCAACATGTCAAAGGGAACAATTACACAGTCGTCATCGCGATTGCTCTGCGCGTCAAATGATGACCGACCGCAATCAAAGGTCAGTACTTGACTCCGGACATAACCGGCTATAACAACATTTGCTTCCTGTTCAACACCACTAACAGTCTCACTCAGGATCTTCAAGATTTATTTTCCGCCCTCCTCGCCAGTCTTCTCCCTCTCGTCCCCCATCGAGTTCGCTTCATCAAGATGGAACACACATTCCTTGCCGAAGATGCTATCCACAACCTCGGCAATCTCAAACTTACCCAGTCAAATCGTATGCCCGACCCCAGTAACCCATCGGGTACCGTCGTCTCCACCTCCACAACAACCTTCTCCATGAACAAGAACACAGCCCGAAATCTGTGTCAGCAATTTGTCGATGCCCGATATATCGAGTCTGCCGATGGAAAGCCCGATCAAGTGTTTCAGCAAAGAGGGGGAGTATGGAGACCGACGTCCAAGGGTATCATGATCTTTGACTGGTTCTGTCAATCGAATGGTCTGTACCAGGATCAGCTTAGCGAGTTGCATTGCCTCATCACGGGACCTTTACTGCACCTAGAGCGAGACATGAAGTCTGATAAGTGCCATGTCGATCGCGCTACTACCGAAGTTGTCTTCTGTCGATTAATCGGCGTTGATGGAAGAGGGAAGAAGGGTCCTTACTCGGAGGGCGCACCCGGCATCCGACTGCAGCCGGAACGCAAGGTGAATGGCAAAACATACCATGATACATGTACAGGTCAAGCCATTTCCGAGTGGTTACGAGACAACACAACATGCGTCGACCTTCGAGAAGCCGTCAACATCGCCACTCATTTCGTGCACTACAACCTCATCGAGTCGGTAACAACAGACATGGCCTACATGAACCAATTCGCCGCCTGCAAGCTCTTCCAACCTACCGCCATCGCCATCTACCAACTCTCACAACGTGGCCAAGACCTCGTCGAGACAAGCTCATCGAGTCGATGCTCGTCCCAAGGCAAGACAGACACATCATCGGCGAAGGGGGGCGTCAATGAGAGTAACCGACACAAGCTTGAGAAGATCCTCCTCGACCCTACCCTTCGACTATTGTTCCGAGAGAATCTTCGAGAGACATACTGCGAAGAGAGTCTTGCATTCTATGAGCAAGCTGATGAGATTATTCGAGACTCAAAGGCCATGCTTGAGACCATGCAGAAGGATAAGGAGGCTGATGACGCGGCGAATGAGCTTCTCTCTCAGGCTCACGTCGTGTTTAACACCTTCCTCGCGCCTGGGTCACCACGAGAGGTCAACGTCAACCATAAGATTCGATCGAGTCTTGCTCAGCGTATGACCAAGGCACAGGCTCTCGATGCCACAGTAGCCGATACCTTGAAAGAGGTGACGTCGCTATTGGAGACTGCCCAAGATGCAGTCTTCAAGCTCATGGCTACTGTAAGCAACCCCTCTTCTATCTCACCAAACGCGCATACTGACATATCACAGGATTCGGTACCCAAGTTCCTCAACAACCCCGCAGCCGAAAGCCGACTTGTTCAGGCCGGCGTGCGATGATACCCCCAAATTTTCGTTGGAGATGTTCGATATATTACAGCGAGCGAGCATAGCTGCACCACCACATTACCATTATTCTAATGTTTTTATTTCCTTTGTCGCATAGCAATTGTACGATGGTCGGAAATGATTCCCCCCATAGATTAAGATAGACGGAGATTTTCGAGGCAGTGATGACTTGTCATACTGCAGGTGGTTGAACGGCTGCGTTACTTGGCACAACGCACGCTGCATAAATTCAGATAAGGCTACGAGCATCAATACTAGTTTGAGCCCTTCCATTTCAGATCATTCTGGTGACATTCTTCAAATTACAAGTGGACCCCCAAAATAGACTCTATGACACCGATTGTCTCCTTCAATCAATAATCATCGTAGTGCTGGGAGGTGGTCTTCGTCGTTGTATCAGATTGAGCTGTTATTCCCCGTGAACTTACACGCATCTCAGCAAGATCAGCGGTGACTAGCAAAAGACGTCCTAGTTCTTCCGCCTTGCATTGATACGTTCGGAAATGGAATGTATGAACCGGGGCACTTTAGACATGGATTTGTGGACTGTCTCCAGGATGGCATTGGCAATTATCTCCGCCAACTTTAGCCTGAGCGGCCGAAAAGCTAGCCATCAATATTTTAGGTAGCTATCGCCTTTACGCCAGGGATATTCTAGACACTACTGCAGCCATGGCCTTTCAGCAGCGAGCGTGGCTGATTGCGAACCATCAGACAGCATGTCTCGAAAGAGTCGATACAATTCAACAGCCAATAATAATATATCTTCTCTCCCAACATGACAATAAATTGGTAACTTTAGGTCCAGAGCCTTAATAGTTTTCTCTCATTGTATTGGCGTACCAGTGCTAGGATACACAGCTGAGTCGTCCCCTTGGCCGGAGATATGGATGAATTCAGCATCATCTCCATTTGTCCGAACGCTAAACTTTGATAATGAGCCAACAATGATCGGCATTAAAAGTGTCGGGCACCCCGATCTGTGGCGTTAACTAAAATTACAAAGAGATAAAGGTGTAGACTCTATTCAACTTACTTTGTGTATCGGAATGCAACGAGTACTGTCTACACGTCTGGTGCATGGGAGACATCTATGCTCATGCATGAACCTTAATGGAGAGGCAGATGCGTTGATGAATTCTAATCCGACAAGTAAATGACACTAATCTTACTCCTCTTCTGGAGCTGAAGTACAGATGTGAAGCGTTTACGAGTTAGATCGTGCATTGGCTTGATGCTAAGAGGCTTGGCTTGGCGATACTGAGGCGTCTCTCGTTACTTCGGGTCTTGCGCGGGAGGGTAACGTTCCTTACATGTCTACTACTGCCCGAGGGGGTCAAGGCACTGTCGCTAACTACGACCTACGGATGTATCACTCAAGAACAAGCTCATTATCTGGACAACGGTCACGCCTAACTGGTCAACTAACAAGGATCAAGGGAAAACGAGATTGTTTCGTTATTGTCGTTATTATCCTATTTACTCTAGTCAAGATAGCATTTTGTCGATCTTCTCACCCTTGACCAGGAACGCCGCCATGGCGCCTTCACCCATCCGAAACTCAGGCGCCCCAATAACTTCGAGGATCGTCGAGATCGTGAACGAGTGGGTGGTTAAGGCAACACAGGATCCTGAATCCTCTCTCCAGATATCTTCAAGCACTTCGTGCGTTCGAGCAACATGCCCCTCGTTCGATTCAGATCTATCAGCATGCCATAGAACATCTTCCTCAGAAAAGTCTGGTTCCAACTCATAGTCTGGATAAGAGGCTTGAATCCATTCTCGGGTGCTTCGCTTATCGCATGTATGATCAGTCAGCCGTTCTCGAAGGCCTTCTTTTACGATAGGCTTGAATTTCCTCCCTTGCGCTGTCATAACATCTCCGAATATGAGGTTTGTCGTCTTGAGGCCCCGAGCCAATGGGCTGGTGTAAATAGTATCTGGGACGGGGAAGCCAGCATTCTTGATGCCTTCGGCATATATCCTCCCAAGGGCCTTGGCTTGTTCAACTCCTTTATCGACAAGCTCAGCGTCAACCCAAGTCCTGTTCTCGTCGCCCGGTAGTTTTGACCAATAATTCTAACAGCGTCAGTCGGCTGGAATCGTATGTTGGTTGTCAGGAGATGCAAACCTTCCATGCTTCTGATCCAACCTCCTCCATCGCGTCGTTATGAACACCATGGCCATGTCGCGCGACTAGCAATATTTTAAATGAGACCCCTGAACTGCTCTGGCGATTTAGTTGTTCCACATGGTCTGTCAACCCCGCCCATTTTTGAAGGTCGAGCAGGCCAAGATTTGGCTGAGTGGTGAGTTTCGACCAAGGACATGAGTGAGAAATCTCTGGATAGTCAACAAACCAACCTGGTTGGGAGGTAAATCTATACACGCAAACCGAATCTGACATTGGGACAGACGTGAGAATTGGTGATAGCCAGAATGCAGCATGCATGAGTAGAATTGATCGAAATGGCAAACTTGGGCTGCAGGCTTGTCACCGACTACCCTCACAGGACATACAAATAATGCTAAGACATCAACTGAATAGGGAAAAGAAGAGATTTGAGATGAATAATATGACTCATCATATGGCCCAAAAGGCATGGCCGACTTGTGAAGCAGTGAGACGGAGCCCCCCTCAAAAGTTAGCCAATTATGCATCGCCAACAAATCCCTCGTCTTGCAGTCTTAATAACCCATTCAAACGCTCACGGCAAATGAAACGGGTCACACATAGAGAAGGTGTCTCAGCCGCACTCCGTAAGCTGAGTCATTAGAGCTAGCAAATGGCTAAACCTCTCGTCTTGTTGCAGACATCCCCTCAGATGTCCATTCACGCATTGTTCAGCTACCCATTCCACGGCACTCACCAAGCGAGTTCTTTTGTCGCTCAATGGCTTTGGACTACTCCAAGTTTCCAATCCAAGCAGGCCAGCTGCGTCTAGTTTCGCTGGAGAGCTGGGCCGATAACATCGTGGAAGCAAGATGGAAGCTAAGAGTTGCAAGCTTGAATGATCCAACGACATGTTACTACGCCCTTTCATATAGATGGGGTGCTCCCAGCAATGATGAACCGTTCAAATCATGGACAAACGAATGCGTTGCAACTATGAAATGTAGCGATGGAGAACTGAATGTTGCCAGAAACCTCCTGGACTTTCTCATGCAGGTGAAAGACGACGAGGAGCTGAGTAGTAAGGACTTCTGGATCGACGCGATATGTATTGACCAAGATAATGAAACCGAGAGAAGCTATCAGGTCAGCAACATGATGTCTGAGATCTATCGAAGAGCGATGTCTGTCATTGCATGGCTTGGAGATTCTGATTCGTACACCAAGCGCGCATTTGATCACATTACCAAGGTGGCTGACCGCAACATTCTGACATCGCTGGGTATACCAACTGGGTGCACAAGTTCGGAACATTCTGATAGGGACGAAGCTTGTTGGGAGGCTATTGGGAAACTTTTCGATCGGACGTATTGGAATAGATCATGGATCATTCAGGAGCTCGTTCTACCAGAACATGTTATCATCCGTTGCGGAAAGTATTCAACAGACTGGGACGTATTCACAAGGGCATCTCACAACATATCGACAGGCCATTTGAAACAATTCTTTGACAGTAGATCAGACGCAACAGCTTCACGCAACTACGGAGTTCCAACTATTCTCAAGGCAACAAAATCTTCCATGGCAACGGAACATTGGACGAATGTGCTGCTATATACGCTCATAAGGTCCCGTCACTGTGAGGCTACAGATCTCGGGGATAAGGCATACGCTCTTCTAGGGCTTATTCAAGGCCGCCAAGATCTTGCACAATTACCACCTCTGTTGTGCCCAACGTATGGCAGTGATTGCAGTCTTGGAAAGACATACCTCAATATCGCCACCCAACTTCTCAGAGACTGTGAAGATCTGCTCGTCCTTTCTTGTGTGGAGGGATTTCGCAACGTCAAATTGAATGGCGCAGACCTTCCAACATGGGTACCCGATTGGAGTGTTCGAAAGCCTCTGGGCCTCAGAGTTACCGGATATAAGAGATACATGGCGGATGCGCTCTTTTTCCCTCCAGAGACAAAAGCTTCACGGGAAGAGAAACTCCATATTTGGCCTGCTGTTGTGGACGAGAGGGAGCTTAGTGTGACCATTTTCGGCATGCTAGTCGATAAGATTGCTTTTGTGGCAGAGTCGAAGCTTGATATTTTGAATGGCAAGCCATTCCCGCAACTATTAGAGATCATATTAAGGCTGCGAAAAGACTATGAGGTCACAAGCGAAGGGCGATTGGAAGCTGTCTGGCGAACGCTGATCAAGAACACAGCAGGGGAGATTCGCCGATCCCCCTCCAAAGAATCCTCACTAGGAACTAGCTTCACAACATGGATTCGAGAAAGAGTGAACTCTGTTTCGACATCCCCAGAAGTCGAAGGTAATTGGAAGAAGCTGAAACAGAAATTTGGCGAATTCTGCCTGCATGACGAAGAATGGCTGAGTACTGCTAAAAGCGCCGGATCCAATTCCTCTTCGAGGGAGTATGGCTCACAATTCGCGTATGGAGAGTACCTAAGGCCGTTCATAACGGAGCAGGGGTACCTGGGGCTAGGATCTCAGAATTTGCAGGATGGAGATACGGTCTGGGTAGTGCCGCGATCACGAGTACCTTTAATATTCAGGCCTATTTTGGAGTCGAATGTTGAAGCAGATTATCATTGCGAACTGATAGGAGGGGCATATCTCCACGGGTTCATGGATGGTAGCTGGCTGGGGCAGAAAATAGTGAAAGAGGATCGAACGCCGGATAAGATGGTGCAAACAATCATCATCCATTAATGAGTAACCTAATCCCAGCATACACAGTGGAACAGAAATAAATGTCTCAATGTCTATGATGCAAACTTTATATATTTGTTGTTAAGCGCCCGATGAAACCCGATGGAGGCCCAATGTTTTCCGGGTACTCTGATACAATTCGCAGTACACAAGCCCACGCTGGTCTGACATCAATCATTCATTCCCCAATTTTTTTCTTTTCGTTGAACGTAGTCCCCCAAATATTGAGTATAGGGATCGGATATGAAAGGACCTTGCTGTTCCCCTGGTTCTGTTTAGTCTCCAAGCTGACAGGGCATGTAATCAACAGGGATCGACACCATCACCCAATGCTCAGTGTAAGATTTTTGCCCCTGCTTGCTCAGCCTGAAAAGTCACATTGAATACGGATATTGAATCTAGGGTTACGCTACAAATTTCTCAACGTTGTCATCATCGTCCTATCTGTATTCTCCTTTGCTTGCGGAGAGGTCATGAAGATTTTCAGTAGACACCTGGTTAGTCGTTTCAGGGTATGATGTTCCCCGCCTCGAGGAAATATAGTTGGAGTAATAGCGCCGTTTCAGGTCCTGTAGTTAAATTATGACATGACTGTGGAATGGCTTGATTGGAGCGGCTTCAGGCTTACACGTTAGACTTTTGGCCTAAGACTCTCAGCCAGGCGCTTAATGTGGGAGTAAATGAGCTATATGAATGGGTACATTAATTCTTGTAAGCTTCTGTTTTACTATTATCTCATTCATGTTCTTCTTCCCTTCTTCGTTGCCATTTCCCAGAGGTCACACTCCTTAGTAAATTCTTTTCATCATGACACTCATTTATACAATCGTTTTTTGTTATCTTCTTACCTTTGCTTTTGCTTTCAACCACCCTGGTCTCCTAGTAACCGAGAGAGATATCAGTCGCATCAAGACCAAACTCGCCGAGAAGAAAGAGCCTTGGACTGCATCATGGAATAAACTAACCAGTATTCCGTTTTCCGATGTCGAGTACAAGAACAATGCCGTTAAAGAAGTGAACCGAGGCCAGAATGGGGAGGTTCTATGGCATGATGCAGCCGCTGCATTCAACCTCGCTCTCCGCTGGAAAATCAGTGGAGAAGACCAATATGCAAAGGCCGCATCAGAGATCCTCGTGGCTTGGGCAGACACTTTAGAGGTTCTCAGTGGCGGCGACGATGCCTATCTCACTGCAGGATTACAGGGCTACGAGCTTGCCAACGCTGCTGAACTTATCCGCGACTTCCAGCCATTTGCAAAGAACGGTTTACCAAAAGTTATCAGCATGTTCAACCGAATATTCTTGCCGATGAATCTCGATTTCCTCAATCACGTTCTGGGATCAGAGCACAATGTCAAGCACTTCTTCGCCAATTGGGAACAGTGTAACATTGCTTCCGCGCAGGCTATCGCTGTTCTCACAGACAATCAAACTACATGGGACTTTGCCATTGACTACTTCAAGCACGGTGAAGGCAACGGAGCCATCAACAACGGTGTCTCGAATATCGTCAAAGAGCCTGGCACTGGACGAGCACTTGGTCAAGGGCAAGAATCTGGCCGGGACCAGGGTCATTCGTCGATGAACTTTCAAGTACTGGGGGTCATAGGACAACAGGCATGGAATCAAGGAGAAGATCTATTTGCCTACAATGACAGTCGTATTCTCCTCGGGTTCGTGAAAGAGATTCCTTCCTTGACAAACTGCTGCAAAGGTTCCCAAACTAATCACGTTCTACAGAGCCGAATATTTTGCCCGATACAACCTCGGAAACGACGTCCCATTTGAACCCTACACAAACGGTATTGTCTCCTTCGATGTCATCAGCGAGGCTTCTCGAGGTGCTACTCGGCCGGCCTGGGAGCTACTTTATAGTCATTATGTCCAGATCAAAGGCCTCGATGCTCCTTGGACGACCGCATACCTCAACAAGACTCTGGAGTCCTTCGGCGGGTTTGAAGGCGGGGCGGGGTCCTGGGGAGAAGGCTCAGGCCACTATGATGGACTCGGTTGGGGCTCTCTCCTTCATCACCTGGACGAATCTGATGTCAAAGCTGAGAAGCCTTCCACGGTTATCTCGGCACAAAGTACAGCCACGTTGGGAAGTCAATCAACATCAACGACATTGGCGACAATCCATATTGCTTCTGGGTCGAAGACCGCAACAGCTACTGAAGTCACTGAAACTTCAAAGGCAAAGCCAGAAAGTGAATCCGGTGCCGTAAACGCACACCCTTCTTCAAAGACTAGAACTACGATCCCACAAGCTACGGAAAAGCCGGGAAAGGGATGCCGTGCAAGGAGGCCAAAGACTAGGAGGTCTCGTTCAGTCCTGAACTGAAAGATCACTTCAAGGACCGTTCCAAGATATCTAGGGCTTTATCAACAAGGACTGGGAACACCCCTGTGGATATGCGCTGGTAGGGCGCCCCTAGATGCAATGGCTAGGTAGTCATTTGCATCTCTTCTCTTAAGCAACAAGCACAGCAGCCACTTTGTATGTATATTATACTTCTCGTAGCCGGTCTACACGAGCGAAACAAGTCATGCCAAAATGAGTTATGCCTTGCTTTATTTTTCTCCAATATGAACTATCCTCTGGACTGAGAAGCGTCTTCACTAACGTGCCGCTATCCAACATTACTGTTGCAATTTGGGATGCTACTAGTATCGTACTAAGCCCGTTTTAGGAAGCTTCAGTCATTATTACAAATTCCACTTCATATTTGCCAAAACAACCCGGTATCCGTCCGAATCCTCAAACGTCCTTCCGCACTGATCCCAATACGGATTAAAGCTCGCGACCGAAACAATCCCCACTTTCTCCATCCTTGCAACAGCCTCGTCAAATTTCTCCTTCTCAGGTAGATAGAAAATCATCAAATTATCCTGGGTTGGCGATCTGCCCGCATCATGTCCTCGCTTCGTTGTGAACTCAAGGTGATAGCCGGCACCTTCGTAACCAAGCATCAGACCATCGAACCCATCATGATCACAGAATTCGCCGATCTTTTTGAACCCAAGACCGTCGACGTAGAAAGGGAGAAGGGCATCAATATTGTTTGTTGGGCGGGCCACGCGAAGGTGAGCGGATGCGATGGGCGCTGACATTATGTATGGGATATAAATGGGCTTGGAATTCGTGAGTCTAAGCCTGATTGTTAGGTCATGTCTGGGGGTTATTTATAATGGAATCGGGGACCCACTTGACGTGTTATCCGTCGTTGCCGGTGACTCATATCTTTAGTACAACATCACTGAAACGGAAGAAATGGTCAAGGAAAGCTGGGGTGCTCAATAAGCCTGTGTATCAATATTCCAAAAGTGATTTAAGTGGCTTAAACATGTATGGAAGTCTCTTTGCGTTGCTATAGCCCTTGATATGTTCGGGTCCAATTGTCGTGTTAGTTGCTATGGGCTGTAGCAAGTAAATGACCTACTTGAAGGGAGTCTATCTTCCAATTACATATACTGAGGGGGGGCTCGTTGCATACACTAAGCAAGTCATCTGCAAGCTTCCAGTTGACCATAGTTATTTATATCAACTTAGGCTATTATAGATACCAGTTAATATTATCGGAACTCTATAGGAATCTCTTTTATCCCAAATCGTCCTTTTCCATCTCCCAGACTAAACAAGAGGACGCGTCACCAGATACCATAGTATTTATTATAGCAATAATCAGGACGTTCAGGGCATCCCAGAACTTTCACTATGTTTGTATCATGTCATCTATCATTTAGAAATAACTCTTGGCGCTTAATCCAAGGCAAACAGAAACACACTTATATACACGAACAAGACTATCTATGCTCTGCTTGCTGCCTAGGATGAAGCTTCAGGCTGGAAAGTTATTTATCATGATGGCCAAGGGGTTTGTAGTACAAAGAGCTGTATTGGGGCCAATGAAGAGGGTTCTGAATTAGGATTCCGGTGGCGTGACTTGGTTTACAGTCAAATCAGGCGGCTTGTGACAAAGTGTTTGAACCCAAAGGCATCATGAATCAGGAGAGAAGTCCACTATATTAAATTTCATACAGGAAGAGAGTCAGGAGACTCATCACAGCGCTAAGTCCAGTGATATCGCATTCAGTTTAAGTTTCAAGACACAACCGCGAACTTGTCTGTGATGGAATACACTAATTTGAACATCGTCAGTTCTGTGATTATCATATGGAATCTACATTTGCCAGTGATGATTCGCCTTTGCTATAGAGTGTAGAATCACGATTTAGTCTGTCATATGCAGTCTGAAGCCTTTCATCTGAAATATATGATAATAACATCTTAATCAGGGCTTTGGCATGTTCTCCCGATTCAAGGTTGAAGGGACTTCGGCTTTGATCAACTCCAAATGACACATTACTGATTTGAGGACTTTCCCCGGGTATATAAAGTCGACGATCTTTCTGGATTCAAATTGGTTTTTCTCTTTTACATTAAACACCACAAATATAAGCACTTAACTATTACTATCATAATTTACAATTTGTATCTTTTTCTATTCTAAATACTCATCATGTCGAATAGGCAACAAACCCCTAGTTCTCATGGAGGTAGTCCTGAGGCACGAATGATAGCTCGACCAGATTGTCCGATTTGCCGTGGTACGGGTTTGTACACTTATCGGCATACATCGCAACAATGAGTGCCATGTCCAGGTAATATCGGGCATTGTCCACCTGATGATCACAATGCGGAATGCATAGCATTCCGACAGAGGACATTTGGCCAACGGTACTGCTCTTATTGTGTTTGCCACGGGACCTCGCAGGTTCTCCGAGCCTTCTACCAAGACCAACAACGCAGTTGTAGTTGCGCTGGTTACTACTAGCCTAGCTTTTTTAATGGTTTATATCACTACGGTTCTGGCCCAGCTACTTAGCAAAGTCTGAAGTCTAATGTGGTGAATGGGTTAGTCTAGGTAGCAAATAAATATTATATAAGCATATGCCGTAATACGAGGTGAGTGGGTGATAAGCTCCAGCTCTGTACCTACATTCCTTAATCGAGAGTCAAAGATATGATATTTCAGTGACATATGTAGTTCTGGCCCATTGTAAAGGATAGATTCTCTTTACTTTGAGCTAGAACAGATATAAAAAGCTGGACAAGTATCAATTTCAGGATGAACTGAATATATCTTCAGTGGTGACTCAGTCAGAAACTTTCCTTAGGCAGCTACTGACGAAACTACATCTGGCATATGAAAACAGTCAAAGTCACACTGAGTTCCTGGGAGAGGGCTTGAGTTTCAAACAAATGAGCTAAAAGAATCGTCAAAGCACCATGGTCAAGTTAAGTGTCTCCGAAATAGGACTGAGGCAACATGTTGATGTAATTTGTTTAAAAAAAAATGTTTGTTTTTAAGAGAAATTGCTAAGTAGTTGATAAATGTTTGATGAAGAAGGAAAAATCTTTTGGTAAGGAGAATCTCGGCTTTATACACTTCAGGACGTTCACTAAATCACTTACAGAGTTCCAATACTCACAGCAAATAAAGCTACATACAACCACTTTGTTCCTGTGCTTTCATTGTTATTCAGAGGCAGAGGTACAAGTACAAACACTGCTTAAGATCCTAGGGTACAAAACTTGCAGCTTCTTCACAAGTGCAAAAGGCACCCATTCACACGGACTGTTTTCATTCACCACTTAAGCAGATACCAGTTTAGAAATCATCTGGTAAATGATCATCTGCTGAAGATGCGGTTACAGGGTTAAACAGGCTGTCAGTTAAGCTATGCATCAATGGCTTGAACACAAAGTTGGCATTGAATAAGCACGACAATTTGATGGTAAAAGAAGTATGGGAACCCTGCTGCTGAGCAAGCCTAATCAGTGATGATATTGAAGTATGACAGAAAGGGGGGATCTTAACGCCGGGGCATCAGACCACTTGAGACACACTTGCATCATGGTACAAAAACAGCTTAGGTAGGATGGCTACTATTAAGTTACTCCTCAACCATTCTTCACTTATCTGTATGTTCTCATCAATTAGTAGTGAAGTAGTGACTCTGTGCGTTTTCTGTCAGTCTCTTAGGTAGCATAGCATCAGAACATTGGCGCAGTCATTCACTCCCATCTCCCTCTCTTGTGTCACGCAAACTTTACAATTTCGTACCATCACTCACAGCGGCGACCGCAAAAGGGTTTGCCGTGAAGGTCCCGTTTGGATCGGCCTTAGCCCTAGCCTTTCCAAGCCTCTTATACTTATCCGCATCCTCATAGTATGCCTGCCAAATCTCAGGCTTGCTCATATCCCAATCTCCCCACGAGCCCCAGAGAACACGACGGTCCTGCTTGCTGAAAGGGCTTTTTGGTCCAATCATGATAGAGTCGTTGGTCTTCTGCCAGCTAAGAGCATACTCTCTGTACTTGGCACCAGGGTCATGGAAACAGTCTAGGGTTTGGACGACGGTTGAGTCTCGCCAGCTATAGGATGTTCCGTTATCCTTATTCAGGAGGAAGCGCGAGTTCTTGCCGCCGAAGCACTGGATCTGCACTGAAAGCTTGCAGTGATCGTATACCTCGCCCTCCTTGTCGCTCTTGTCGTTGTCAAGCTTTTGATGAGGGTTGTATATCAAGTCCAAACGCTTGACTACAGCATCAACCCAGCCGTCCTTCTGTAGAGTCTGCGACTTGGTGGCGTAGGTACGCTTGACGTAGGGTAGCTCAAACTCTCGTCGCTTGGGGAAGATCCACTTTCCAGTCATTGTGTCCATACCCTCATCAAACTCGTTGATCAAAAGAGTGTGGTTGCTCCAGTCATTTTGAAGATCTCGGAACTGCTTGAACCAGTTATCCACGGTAGAGTCGTACTTGTCGGTCTTGCTGGTAGGACACCACTGGGCATAGAGGACGATGATGGCGGGGAAGCTACCGTTGAGCAAATCAAGAACGTCCTTGGCTAAAGCTGTCTTGATCTTCTGCTGGATCTTCTTCCATATGGTGTCATCTCGGAGTGAAGGGAACAGCATGGTGACAGGGAAGTCTGTGCTGAGAACAGTGCAGCAAAGATCGTAACCGCGTGGGGCAGTACCCTCGTCTGACATCTTGGCGATGAAGCCAAGAAGACGAGTGAGGACCTTGGCATCATAGATCCACAGACCCTTTAAACCGTGAGGTCCCTGAAATTCTTAGCATCATCGGTGGCCTGGGGCTGTTCCTTATGTTTTCTTACCTTGAAACCGTTGGGGCCAGCAACAGTTCCCATGTAGCTGGAGGCACGGTAGACCTCAACGGTGTAGTGGGTAATGATACCGAAGTTACCAGGGCTGCCGCCGAGGATGGCATAGAAAAGCTCAGAATCACTCTGCTTAGTGACATTTTGAATGGAGCCGTTGTGATCAATGAGGCGGATCTTAATGATATGATCACCAAAGAGACCAAAACTGCGACCGAGTTGACCATAGCCGCCAGTTTGACCATGTCCACCGGTGCAAACGCTGAGGGGTATTAGCTTTCTTAGCGTTACAGTAGCTCGAGAGACTCACTAAGCACACTGGCCATGCGGCACGAACAGATTCACCGAGCGAAGGTAGTCATTGAAGTCTTGCAATCTGTTACTCACACCAGCAAGAACCAAGGCTCTATCTTCAGGAACGCCGTCTTCTTCTAGGACCATCATGTCCTTGTAAGTATTGGTCAGATCAATCTGGATGTTCTTTCCACCAGTGGAAGAAGCACCCGAGTACTGGTGACCGCCCGACCTGACAGCGACGCTGACCTTGTTGTCCCTCGCCCACTGAACAGCTTTGATGACATCTTCATCTTCCTTCGGCTGTACAATGAGCGCGGGGTTCATGTCATGCTCTGTCTGGTAGGACGTGGTAGCATATTGCTGGTTAAAATATTTGTAATCTTTTTGACCGAAGACAGAAGAAGTGTCTCGGGAGTATTGCATCCCTTGGAAATCTTTGATCTTGAACATGATGAATGATGAAGATTGTGTTTACTTGGTGATTGGCAGAACAATTGTGGCTTTCGCCATACCTTATATTCTCACTATTTGTCAAGATCCCAAGCGGGGGCACATTGGCCACTGCATTAACACAGCGGCTGATCTTATCGGCTTCAAGCTATTGAGCACATGAGCGGACGGTCCGCAATAGGGACTAGCGGTCTCTCAACCCTAAGGTAGAAGCTGAGACATGCGTGGTGGCTGCAATTGTTGAGATTGCGGCTGAAGTTAGCATCAGTCGCCATTTCTCAATAGGCAGCCAATCAATGTATTAAGCTGATGTCACAAGTGAATCCTCCAACCTGGTTCCCGTCTTTTCGATAGGGAATAGGGTGAAACCGTAAGATGTTGGCCTTGTATTGATGCTCATGTGAATTCTGACTGTACTTTCACATATACGAAGTACACGTAAGACTTACTGCACCTCAAATGCGTGTAAGACTGGTTGGTAGTACAAGCACCTTTCTTGGCCAATCAGTGGCAACATGTCAGAAATGAACCCTTTCAGCCAGCCACTTTCCAACACCGGTTCAACCTACCACGGGGTCCGACTTCCGACATTTTACGGATACCTATGCGCAAGTGCGGGGGAAAGAGACCCTTCGAGACTGTTTGCGGAGGCCGTGGCCTGCATGAGACATAAGCTCAATCGCACTATTGGCGCCAGGTATGTGACAGCGGGACGGGGATCGCGAGGGCATTACGCGTGTACGGTACCGTTTACAGCACGGCAGTCAGCATACATTGCATGAGGCTGAATGAGAGGAGGGGAAACGAAAAACCATGGTGTGGATATGGTGATTGAATGGCCAGCAATAAGGTGAGACGACAGTAACGGTAAATGGCAAATTATGAGATTATCCCTCGAGGGTATGATTAAAGTTCAAGGGATAGCTCTTTTCGAAGAATAACGTTTAACTAATCTCTAATAAGCGGCTTCTAAATATGATGCTTCACTAAATACAGTAACGAGCTGCTCGCACTAAAAGGTGTTCACGCACGGCAAAACTGTGCCGCTCCAGAAGGCTTACGCAAGGGAGACTAAACGGTCTAAAAGCCACCGTATTCCAGCATTGGCGGTCAATAGCTTCAGCCACAGGTTTCAGCTTTTCTCAGAGTGTGCATTTGTTGAGTATTATGGCTGCCGCATGTTCCGGTCTAGACCACGCACATTCCTTTCAGGGTAATGAGATTGGGTTTGCAGCTAAAGTATCCGAGGTACGATTGGTTGCTTCATAGATGATTTCCAAAGACTAGGTACGGCCCGGGTACCTGGGAATCAAAGAGTTTGAATGCAACGTCCGCCATGACGCGGATGGATGGTTCTGGGATTATCCCATGTGATTGATATGCCCTTGTTTGTTTTTCGTGATAGTAATGATTGAGAACCAATCATACTGAAGTTCATTTGTACTTATAATGCCTGTTTTATCACTGGTCAGCAAAGGTAAGCTCTAGAGCCCCTTTGACTTAGCCGCTCGTGAATGGAGGGAAGCCATGACATTCAGGACTGATGGCTATCCGGGTGATAGATGCAGGGTGCAGATGTATATATATATATATATATGAAGGCATCTACGAAAAGTTCAATTACTCCTAAGTTCCGATTAAATTTGAGACTCTTCGTAACTCTAGATTGCCTACTCAGTCAAGATGATGCTTCCTACTGCCCCCGTAGTCCCCATGGATTTGGGTGACGACTTCAAGTTCGGTCCTACCGTTCTTGACCCCATTCAACCAGAAGACCAAGATAACCTCGTCCCCATCCATGGCTTCCCCAGCGTCGACCCCGCAGGTGGTGACGTTGCCATGTCCCAGCTTGATGTTCTGGCACATTTCTTCGGAACATACAGCGGATTTGGCTTCAACACAATTTTCCGCCCCAACGGGTAAGTGTCCCAAACAAAAACGATACCATTGACACCAAAAACTGAATTAGAAAAAAGCACAACTACCCCTACACCTCTCCCTATTCTTCCTCCACCTGAGGATCCTAATGACAACATTCTTCAACTCAACCTCACATCTGAGTCTCTGGCTTTCGCCAAGGGACGTCTGGATGATGTACCCAACCGTGGCCTGGACACCCAGGCCGATATCATGCTGAACGGTGTTCCATACACCCAGACAATCGCTGATATCACCGAGATGGTGGCACCACCCAAGAAGCAGCCCGTCATTCACTTTGAGCCTGGTCTCTGGATGCACGTTCCCGCCAGTGAGCAGATGCCTGTTCTTGCGGCTTCTCTTTCACGCATGGCTTCTATTCCTCATGGAACTTCTATCAACGCCCAGTCTTTCACGGCTACCATTACTGCCAAGGGCCCGCCGGTCTTTTCTCCCGTTGATATCACCCCTACCGCTGCTAGAGGAACTCAAAAGATTCCTTTCAGAAGTCAGACCCTTACTAACTCCAATACTCATCGTCTTCCTCAGGACCTTTCCAGCTTTGACCAAGCTGGTACTATCACACAGGCTATCTTGAGCGATCCCAACACTGTTCTCCGAAACGCCAATGTTGGCAAGAACATCATTGAGAATACGACTTTTGAGATATCCTCCGAGGCTCAGAACCCCAACCTCGGTGGTGGGACCAGTAACATCGGTTTCCTCATCGGCGCTGACGCTGGTGTCACCACTGCCTCACCCCAAGCTCGCAGCGGTAACGCGAACGCTGTCAGGGTTACTGCCCAGTACTGGCTATCCAGGGTTCGAACTCAGGTCAACCTTCCTGCTTGCCAGGCAGCAGACAAGAAGAGCGTTTCACCTGCTTCTCATGGCCCCCGTGATGCAGTTCCCAGGTTCTTGATTGATATCAATGTTCCGGCCGCGAAGACCGTCAACATTGAATATATCCAGATCCAGTATTCACAGACTGTCATCCTTGATTTTAATGGCCTATCTTGGCCACATGTCACTGTTGGAACTCTGGCACCGACTGTCAGTCACAAGCTTTCTCAGGTTCTTGTATCTCACTAGATTCTATTGCAGGCCAACTAGCTGGGAGTAACAGCATGAGTAGAATTTTGGCTTGAGCATGGGCTCAATACGAGTATCTGATTGGATGGACAGTGATAGTTTACAAAGTTCCCGATTCAACATTCATTTATTTCAACTAGCATCCCTGACCTTGACATGATATTGGAAAAACAACACAGTGCTGCATGAATACCCAATCTGAGAAGGTACGCCAATACCAAAGCTATGGTTAGCATAAGTTTACATACCCAAGAACACAGGATCGCTCACCAGGTCTAAGCTAATATGTCCTGATGTCTCATCACACTATTCTGCGAGATTCGCATAACACATAATGAGGCCAGCCAATGCATGGCCTAGAGCTATTCGAGACATAAAATGTCCTGAAATGACGCCACTCGAGTCATTTTTGCAGCTGAAAATTCCTGTCCCAAGTCACATTCCCATCAGCGATCGTCCTTACCTATCCCCATTAGTCTCTTGCATGCGTTCTTTGCTTACGCCAACCCCGCCTTTCCGCTTTTGAGGACGGAACGGATGTCACATTCCTTCCCTGGATAGAATTTATACCAGTAATGGGATTACGGCTTTCTGCTCTCTCGCCCTCTCTAAAGTATCATGTTTTCTCATGAAGAAGTGGCTTGAACCTTGGCCTCTCTTCATAGGATATTTCCCGAACATCCTATAATTTATTGGATGGTGGCTTGCTAGATGTGACTTGTGCAGCTCTCAGCGTTGCAATATTGGATTTTCGCGTCAGCTGAAAGCGGGCCAGCGTATGAAATATGCGTCTCGTGAGTGAATCAGTGTCATTGAAATCTTCTCATTCGTATGCAGTTTTGTGTGGACAGTTGGGGTTCCAGGAATGGAGGCTGGCAATGTATCAAGAGAGAAATGGAGTTAGATTTGGTACGGTATCTCACAGCTATTTCTAATGCTATATGTCCCATGCCCTTGTCCAAGGCACACTCTTGTCACCGGTCCATATTTCTCCATATCATAGTTTTTTAAACTTTTCAGTCCAAGAATATCACCATGTCCGTCCTTGACCTGAACCAAGACTTGTCCATCAGAAACCAATGGGCTCGTCAGCACATTAACCGAGCTATTCGGCAGGATTGGAATGCCATTCTTGAAGATAATGATGCTTCCGCCGAGTTAGGCTCCCTTCCCTTCATTCACAAGGGCGCTGAGCTTCCCCGAGCCCCTGCCCCTAAAGAGTCATCCGCCCCTCATCATCATGAAGCCCAAAAGACCCGGGTCATCAAGATCGGTGTCATTGGTGCTGGAGCAGCAGGACTTTTCACTGGACTAGTCCTAGACTACCTCAATGATGAGCTGGAGAAGGGATCCATCCCTCTCAAGTTTGACTATGATATCCATGAGGCGGCTAGTCGAGAGAGGGTTGGAGGCCGTTTGTTCACTTACAACTTTGGTGGTGAGCGAGACACTCACGACTACTATGATGTTGGTGCCATGAGATTCCCCGATAATCCAGTCATGAAGCGGTAAGTACACATCTCTCTGGCGAACTTGACTCGACGTCTCACATTACTAGCACCTTTGATCTCTTCAAGTGGTTGAAGATGAACAAGACAGACTTGAAAACCAATCCTAAAGCACCCGATGGTTCTCTAATTCCATACTACATGGCACCAACTGGCACTAACACTAATCCTTGGTGTTACAACAACATCAACGTGTGGGGTCCTACCTATCAGAGTGTCCAGAAAATTTCTGGCACTGATGATCCTTTCCAGATTGATCCAGATAACACCATCAATCCTGCGTAAGTGCTCTGGTCACAGACAATATGATCAATAAGTGATTCGATGCCCTCAATTAGGTTACTAAAAGTCGGACCTGACGAAGTTGTGAAAGCCAACATCGAGCCTCTACGTAAAGCTCTGAAGGAAGATGCCGAAAAGACCCCTCCTGGCGACAAAGGTTGGAAGTTGTTGATGGAATACGACACCTACAGTACCAGACAATACTTGGGAACGTAAGTCATGTCGAGGTTCATCTTCATCCTATAAACACTAATTGACTTAGTGCACACCCTGAGGTCGCCCTCCCTAAGCATATTCCAGCACCACCATATAACTATGATACCATCGAGTGGCTCGAAACTTTCAACGGGTAGGCCCAGACACCTTTAATTACAGCTTTTGCTAATGATTTTGCAGTGGAACCGATTGGTATGATCAAGCACACAGCGAGACTGTTCTTGAGTCTCTTGACTTTGAGTTTAGTGATGACACCAAGTGGTATTGTGTCCTAGGCGGCGCCCAACAGCTCGCTAAGAAGATGGAGGAGAAACTCAAACATAAGCCGAAGTATGAATCACCTGCTGCCGTCATTCGAGCTACAGGAGAAATGCAGGTGGACCTCGAGATCATCAAGGGGAACTATGAATCCGACTATCAGTACAATGCTGTCATTTCTACCACTACCCTCGGATGTTTGGGTCGTATGGACACGCGCCAAGCAGGTTTGAGATACCCCGTCAAGCAGGCCATCCGCTCCCTGGGCTACGGTACGTCATGCAAGGTGGCTATCAAGTTTGACCACGCATGGTGGATTCATGACCTTGGAGACTTCAACATTCGTGAAGCTGGCTTGGGGCATTCTGATCTCTCTCTACGAACCTGCGTCTATCCATCGTACAACATTTACGATGATAAGTCGAAGACCGCTGTTTTGCTATGCTCTTATACTTGGCAACAAGACTCCGATCGCATTGGGTCTCTTGTATCGACTAACAAATACCACGCCGAAAAGGTCCAGGAGGAACAAGCTCTCAAAGAGCTGATGTTGCGCGATCTCGCCATTCTGCATAAGAATGCTCATATCGGTGAAGAGAAGTTGTACCAGCTTATTAAGAAGAGCTACCGCGACCATCATGCCTGGAGTTGGACTGAGGATTCTAACACCGCTGGTGCTTTTGCGTTCTTCAGGCCTCAGCAGTTCAGCTCCATGTGGAACAGAGTCATCCAGCCATCTGGCGATGTTATCATTGCCGGTGAAGCTTCGAGCCCTCATCACGCGTGGGTTGTCGGTGCTCTGGAGAGTGTTGTCCATGGACTCCACTCTTGGATGGGAACTAACGTCGGTGCGTGTCCTGAGTTTGAGCACGCGAGAAAGATCCTTGAAAAGGCTAAGGACGGAAATCCTTTCGTTGGTCTTCCACCTTACATGGATGTCAATATCTCGAACTGGCATGCTGTCATGGGCGTCGTCCACCGCGATAGGCACTTGGGGAAGATGCAAGGCTCTGGTGGAGGCAATCCGCTGTCTACCCTTGTCTCACACTTTGATGTTGAGACTCTGAAGGAAGAAATTGCGGTTCGGTAGAAGGAGTCCGGCGATGGATATTGGGACTGCTCTTCTGTTCGGGCTAGGTTTCTCAGATTGAAAGGTTACAGTATCACTATCAGTTTACACTCGCTTTAATACTTTAACAATTTTATATTTACGCAACTTTTCAAAAGTCGCTTTGATAGGATTCATACGTTTCAGGAGGCTGGGTTTTTGAACCATTCCGGAACAGCCTATCAAGCTCGGTCAAAGATATCTATAGACAAATCTTGAGAGAAAATCACTTAGAAACCACAGTTTGAGTCAGTAGTAGGATGACCCGGGGGGTCAGCGTTATCGCTACCCAGGCTTCGTCCATTGCTCTCCAACAAAAGCAACGGAACTCTTACGCATGCTGCCTTGAACATTGATTGATATCAACCCGATGGACTCAATTTTAAATTGTGGCGCATCGCCAAATTTACTCTGTCGCGATAAGTCGCGTCCGCAGTGATCGCGTCTCACCCGTCGCTGGTACCGTATATAACGTTATTCATTCTGCCGAAACCTCTTAAGGACCCTCGGCTTGAGAAACAGGCGTATTTGCTAATGTTGCGACGCTAACTTTCAGTGAATGTCCTATTGAAGCATGGAGTTTGTTGCAGGCCATCTCATTCTACATGCTGATGCCATGGTATTTGGCAGCCATCGTATATCTCTTCTGGATGCAGGTCCCCAAACAAAATTGCTGAAACAAAAAAGAAAAGTTGTCATAACTCAGTGACTGATGATTGTTAGTAAGATTAGCGAAGTACTCTGTAGCAACTGCGGCTGTGCACGATAAGACAGGGAGGGATAAAATGAGATAAGGATACGATAAAGATAAGCTGTGGGTCCAGAGAAATAACATACTTGAGATCAGACATGGACTTGACCTACCCTGAAGACAAAATTGGTGAAACCCTGCCTCAAACCTCACTGTCAAGTGGCTAATCAGACTAGCAGCTAATGGAACTCCGAATTGTCGAATTGCTTCTGCAGAAACAAACAACGCTCAGTTGTGGCTAAACAGTCTACTGTCTAAGACTTGAGTTTGTCGAGTTCATGGTAATGATGTATAATCATGGTAATTCCAATTGACAGAGTTAACAGACCGACTTTACT
Source organism: Fusarium beomiforme (assembly GCA_002980475.2). NCBI lineage: Eukaryota > Fungi > Ascomycota > Sordariomycetes > Hypocreales > Nectriaceae > Fusarium > Fusarium beomiforme. The sequence goes on along the minus strand of PVQB02000367.1, from coordinate 81,739 downwards.
GACCACGCAGGGACGATTTCTAAGGCGCTAAAAATAGTCTAATCTGAACGTGGTGAGGACGCGACGCGATGCAAACGCGACTAAGTGTAACACGTGTCGTGGATAGCCAGGGATTTATCCCGCTCCTCTCCCCGCTTCGTTAATGTGCTGCTCTAACAGCGCGGATCTAGCACTGTGTCCTCCCCAAGCCAACACAATCAGAGCGCAATGCTTCACAAGGTATCGCTTCCAGCCAAAGCATATGACACCAATCAAAGTATGTTTGGAAGCAAACCGCATCAAGCAGACGCAAACTCTGAGTTAAGCGCACGCTGGCGTCACCAACTTTATCCCACGACAATCAATGTGCGGGCATACTGAGACTGGTGAGACGCTCGCCCAGGAGAGAGTCTTTATGCAATGGATGACACCTTGCATGACTCCATAGCCCATGCATAACTCTAGCACAACTATGCAATCTTCACAAGGCCAAGTAATGCAAACCCTTTCATCCAATAAGAGTCACGCCCGGTTAGCTCAATCGGTAGAGCGTGAGACTCTTACGAGTACGCGATCTCAAGGTTGCGGGTTCGACCCCCGCATCGGGCTGTTCCTATATTCGATTGCGAGCGTTTGCGAGGCTTTCTTTTTTTGTCAATTTCTCGATCAATAGACAGACGTTTGCTTGTATATGACTCATCAACAGCCATGATTGTTTTGATGTATCAATCCTCGTGGTTTGTCTCGTCTATGGGAGGCGAAAGCCAAGAAACTGTTTGGTTGTTACACAAAGGCTGCTGTCGGGCACTTGACAGCATGCTAACGAATGGGCATCGTTGGCTTCGCCTCAGTCATCCGAAAACCACGGGTGTTTGCCAGAAATGTCAATAAGCCCGGCTTGATGAAGCATCCAAAGACAAACGAAGTAACCAGGCATCAGTCGTTGTACAAAGGAGGCCCACCACGTCAAAATGCTGATAGATAGATAAGCTCTGTTCCTTTCTAACATCATACCGTTAGCCAAGGTTATTGGGATCACCACCTCTGAAGTCTTCTACCTGACCCAGACATCCTCAAATCAATCGCCATGGCGACGCTTAACGCCTTGAAAACGGCTCTTAAACAGCAAGTGAACGCCGAAACACCTACCATACCCCTGTCCCCGGAACAGTACAAGGATGGCTTCAACTTCTTCGTCCAGGACGCAGGCTGGGAGACCTATCAGAACTTCATCATCCCCCAGCTGTCTCAACTACTTTCCACTTTCAACTCGCTAAGCAAAATCTCCGTTCTTGAGATCGGCCCTGGCCCCAAAAGTATTCTCAAGCACTTGTCGCCCTTTTTGAGGAAGAAGATCACAGGATACACTGCCTTCGAACCCTCCGAACTCTACGCCGAGAATCTCCAAGAATGGCTATCACTAATGGACGACGAGAGCCTCTTCCCTGCTTTGGAAGCTCCGGTTGTTCATTGCGAACCTTTCGGACTTCAGAGCTGCAGGGATGAGAGATATAACGTCATTCTCTTCTGCCATAGCCTCTATGGAATGAGCCACAAGGAAAAGATTATCAGAAATTGTTTCGACTTTCTCGTTGAGAAACCAGATGACGGGATGGTCATTATCTTCCACCGTAACGGCTCTCTCATGCTCGACAATCTAGTCTGCCACCGCTACGCTATCTACCCCACCGGCGCTATAACCGTCAAAGACGAGGACGAAGCCATCGATAGATTCGCTCCCTTCGTCGCTGGGTCCATACCAAGAGACAGAAGGTCCCGCGAAGCTGTTCAGGCGGAGTGGCGAAGAGTCTGCCGTGAACTTACCGGCCGAGACAAGAAATACCAGGGCCATCTCGTCTTCAGCTCACCTGAAATTATGATAGCCTTGACCCAACATGCAGTCAGGTTGCCAGAGCTGACTACCCAAGTGCCATTGGTACCCAAGCCCTACAAAGTCAAGAACCGAGGAGCAAAACACAACAATCCTGCTGCGATCGTCAGACCAGTGAATATTAGCCAGATTCAAGAATGTGTCCAATGGGCGTTGAGGTGCAGAACGAGTTTGACAGTCCTTAGCGGCGGTCACAGTGGCCATTGTCTTTGGCCCAATACCGTTGCGGTAGACATGAGTGCTTTCGATAAAGTCCATGTCGATACACCCTACGATGCAGAAGATCACTGCTGGGTCGTTGCGGAAGCAGGATGTAAGACGGGAGAAGTCATCCGCGAGGCCATGTTTCAAGGCGTGACGGTGCCTCTTGGCTCTCGACCAAGTGTTGGTGCAGGGCTTTGGCTCCAAGGCGGCATTGGACACATGGCTAGAATGAATGGCCTCGCTTGCGACGCTATCCGCGGTGCTGTCGTGGTCAGTGTAAAGACTGGCCAAGTGTTCCTCGTTGGTCACGTCCCTCTACATCTTCAACCGCCGGGTGCCATCCGTCCTGACGATGAAGGGGGGCTATTATGGGCCTTGATGGGAGCCGGTACGAATTTCGGTATCATCATCAGCGTTACTTTCGAGAGTTTCACCGCTCAACTTTTCTCAGTCAGTGATGAGATTCATCGACTCCGGAATGATGGACATGCTCACATAATGCTCAACACCTACGGTAGCGGCGAGCTTAACCACCTTAGACATGACTGCTCCACCGATGTCTATCTGTACAATGATAATGGACGGATGCACCTTGGCGCCACTTTCTATCGATGTGCCACGACCACACATGGGCTTGCCTCGAGCACCAGCTGCGGCTCGAAAAAGAAGCCTAAGATCGTGAATGCTGTCGAGCTCTTCGACACCGAGATGTACGTATCCAAATTGCATGGAGGGCACGGCGGCGGCAAGACTTCGTCATTCAAACGATGTGTATTTCTGAAGGACGTACACCTGACAGGCGCCAACAAGGTCCTTGTCGCTGCCTTGAAAGACAGTCCCACGCCATTGTGCTATTTCCACATGCTGAATGGTGGCGAGCGCGTCAGAGAAGCCGCAGGTTCTACTTCTTTTGGCTGTCGAGATTGGGATTTAGCTTGTGTCATCACCGGCATCTGGCCTAGAGATCAAGATGGAACACCTGCCGCTGATGATGTTGTTCGCTGGGTCTACCAGGTAGTCGATAACCTTCTGCCACTTAGCCAAGGCGTCTACGGTGCAGATCTAGGTCCTGATCCTCGAGACGAAGCGTTGGCCACCAGAGCGTTTGGCCCCAACCGACGACGACTGATACAGCTCAAGAAGAAGTTTGATCCCAAGAATGTCCTCGCTTACGCATGTCCCATCACACAAAGTGGTCTGCCGCAGAAACTCGTCGTTCTTGTCACCGGGGAGCATGGGGCTGGGAAGGACTACTGCGCTTGGTTTTGGGGCGGTGTCCTCAAAGCACGCGGTTACAGCAGCCGGGTGGACAGCATCAGTGAGAGTATCAAGAGAGAATACGCCGACGCAACAGGTGCTGATATTAAGCGTCTGCTCAGTAGTAATGAGTGTGATCGTAGGTATCAAGAGGAGCATCGGGAGTCAATCAGCGATTACTATAACTGTCAACTGAAGACAAGGCCAAGGCTTGCAGAGGAGCACTTTCTTGCAATCCTGAATAGGGATGAAGTGGACGTGCTGTTTATCACTGGCATGAAAGAGGAAGCTCCCGTCGCAACGTTATCGCACCTCGTTTGTGGTGCTAGGCTTCTTGACATATGGGTCAATGCTTGCCAGATGATCCGGAGTTTCCGTCGATGGGGATACAATGATATCCGAGAAGTTGATGACGAGTTCACAGATACCAACTACTTGCCAAGCTTCACTTTTGACAACGATGTGGCCGACAAAGACGATGTCAATGCGTTCGCCAACGAGCATCTTCTTCGCTTCATGAGCAAGGACCTTCAGTCGTTGGCTGACATGGTAACCTCAGTGCCTGACTTTCCACGACAAGGCATTGAGTTTCGACACGTGCTGAACATCGCCCAACAGAAGTCCGGACTTGATTTGTGCATTTCGCTCTTGAGAAGTCACTTCTCGGGCGACTGGGCTAATGTGAATGCTATCGTCACCTGCGAAGCCAGCGGATACGTCTTCGCCTCCCCGTTCGCAAAGACGATGGGCATTCTCCTGGTCCTAATAGGAAAAGGGAACAAGCTTCCTCCACCGAAGATTTCTGTAGACAGATGCTCATCACACATATCATCTCACATCCTCAACGCAACAGACGAGGGTAGATTTGAGATGCATTCCAATGCCATTGGCGGAGGCGACTCGGTTGTTGTCGTCGATGATGTTCTCGCGACTGGGGAAACTCTTGTGGCAGTTCTCAAGCTATTAATTAAGGCCGGGGTGAAGGAAGATGATGTCAGTGTCATGGTTGTCGCTGAGTTTCCTATCCATCGTGGGCGTGAGAAGTTGCGAGAGAATGGCTTTGGAAGAGTGGCTGTCCAGAGTCTGCTGGTGTTTGATGGGCCGTAGGATAGGAAGTATGGCTTCGAGACGTCTTGGTGTGCAGCCTTGGATGAAACAAGGGTATAAGCGTTGATGACTCGCCATGTTACCGGACCGATGATCAGTGTACCATATAGTGGAAATGTCGACTCAAAGTCTGTCCATTGCCACCTACTGCCTTAACTGCTTTCTGAACCAACCCGTGGTGTCTCAAGAGCAAGGGCAGTACGTAGCTGCATTGGTCTGCTAATATACATGCTTGTCTAAGATTGATTCGTTACCCAAATCCCTGAGCAATCCTAAACCGCCAAAGTGAGTTATTTGTTCAAGCGATGTCATGAATGAGTGTTAGAACGAGGAGAAGTATGTTTGTACCTCAGTCCCAATTGAAACCCGACCCGTATATCATGTGGAAATCCTAATGATAATAAGAGACAATATTCGCAGAGACAAGCAACGAGTGGTACAACAGGAGCTGGTAAGTAGGCAGACAACGGGCGGATTGTCGACAATTGACATGGTCGAGAGGCATTGAAGAAGATGCAAGTACTGGCATTCCTTCGGCCCTGCGAAATAATGAAGTTTCTGAGGCCACTATCTCTGTCATGTTGGATGGTGTATTATCACTACCAGGTCTTGTACATGACTAGCACGCTCAGAAGTCGTCTTGCGCACATAAACCAGTGTTTCGAAACGTGCGGCCAAGAAGTCTTTGACGAGCCAGCTAGCACAATTCCCACGAAAACCGTCGCCGATAGGGTCTAACACATCTTCTTGGAACTTCTTGCTCATCCCCCAGGCATCCATCGCGCGTCTCCAACCTCCGTGTTCCCATACTTTGTAATCGAAAGATAGGTCAATGAACTCCAAAACATATTCCAGGAATGCATCTTAAATCTTATCCGGGAAATCGATGACTGGAAAATTCTCAAATTGATGCCAGATCTCCTCTGCTTTCTCTTCCGTGAAACCGATGTGCTTGAGGGTGGCTTTGGAGACGCGTTGGTCAGGAATCGCATGAAATGCTTCGGGGGTTGAGTCAAACCGGGCTTCGAGTGGTATGTCCGTCAGCCCTAAATCGTTGATGATGCGCCGCTTGTGGATGAACCTTGTGCCATCTTTTCGAACTGGGCTGATGAGACCTTGACGTCCCAAGTCGACGATATCCGCAGGAGGGTAAAAATTGGAGTTCGTGGTATTGGAAACATCTTTGGCGATGATTAAGATTTGGATGATGGGATTAGAGCGGGATACGGGAGCAAAGTTCCTTAAATATTTTTATTTTCAAGTAACAGGCACTTGGCCTCAGAGTAGAAAAGAGTCATCAAGACGAACTTTGGTACGGAACCTGACCTAAGAGATGCTACGACTGAAAGGTTGATTTAACTTTATCTTCTCGCGTTTGAAGAACGCCGCTGCTGTTGCAAATGATGCTCTTCGCGCATGTGGAGGGAGGATGTTAAGTCTCAGACGCTGTGCTCGGGCCTCGAAAGCCTCAGCTGTGAGTCTACCGGGAAGAAACAGGGCCCGAGAATGCACAAATTGACTGGAATAATGCTCACCTCCAGCCGCTGTGAGAATTCTCCTCCTAAGTTTGCATCTCGGCTTCCAACGCATTCGGACGGCTTCCGTAGCTCAGTTGGTTAGAGCGTCGTACTAATACTTCATTCCGAGTATCCGGTAATGCGAAGGTCTCAGGTTCAAGCCCTGGCGGGAGCAATCCCATTGCCTTCCGAATGTTCTTTTTGCCATTCCTGTGACTATCGTGATATGCTTTTTGTTGTTGGATTTGGTGTGGCTTTGGTTTGGTGAGGCTTCCGCCGCTCCTTTGTCGCTAAGCTTGCAGCTCAGTCACTGAGCAGACTCACTTTCATTAATAAGATAAGGAAGTGGGGATCTTGATCCTAAGTGAGAAAAAACCTAGGTAAGCGTGCCCTAAATTTATTAGGTTTTAGGCGACTTTATTTTACCACTCTCAACGAAGCGTTGCTCCTTGGGGGGCTCTACAGTACGTCAGTTTAATTGGTTATGCTGTACTCTAGTAGACTGCGACCAAGCTGGCCATTAACCCCGGTAAAACTCCAGCGTAGAAGAGATTTGTTGTAAAGTTTGGGCAGCGCTTTAGACACTTAGCAGAATGAAATTGTAAGACTTGAACTCTTGCTGGTTTAAAAGATACACAAATGGGCCGAGCTCAGATACACGAACATTACTAACTAGTACATAGATGCACCAAACTGCATTGGCATGTTATCTATACTATAGCTCAAACACTTCCTCCTGTACAAAGAAAAGCCCTTCTCTATCAGAAACACTACAAGCGGCACTTCGAGCTTGATCAAGAAGTTGCCTCGGCCCACAAAGGTTCACCGCTGCATCCATACCGAGATGCTTAGACTTAAGCTGTCCGAACCATTGCTTTAAATCTGGTCGTCCCGAATGCATAGACCAAGGTTCCAGGGAGTTGGTATCCTGCATCTCGTGAGAACCCTCGTTCCTTTGCACCGCTCCACCAGTCACAAAGATCGATATGTCTAGCGTTGCTGGCGAACCTAACTTTGCACATCCCTTGGCAAGTTCAGAGAGTTCCTCAGCAAACCACTGGATATGCTGAGAATCTTTAACAACCCAAAGAAGATGGACGTGAGCCGTTGAACCACTGCCTGCAATGGCACTTGCTTGCCTGATGACGTGAGAGGCAATGCTAATACCCGGGGTAATTCCAACACCTCCAGCGATGAGAACAGTCACCGGTAGCAAGCCCCATGACACTGACCCAACGCCATATGGACCATCAAGGCGCATCTTTAGCGGATGCGTCATCATGCTGTTGGAGTCCAAGGAAGCGCAACCCCGTTGATCCGCGTCGCCGTTGCAGTCAGCATACTGTACCGCCTTCGTGAACCCCCCAAGGCCACGAACAGCGATGGTGGCAGTCTTTTCAGGATCATTTGGTGCACTTGCAACAGTGAATGGATGCCAGTTCACAAGTGACACCCCCGGAAGTTGAAGCCAGACAACTTGCCCTGGCTGCCGAGTCTGCAAACCTTTGACCTTGAACTTTGTGACGCTGCCCTCAAATGTCTCAACACTCTGTACCTGGATGCGACGGAAGTTATATGCGAATCGAATTGCGCGATCTGCGCCCCAAAGCAAAAGTCCCGGTAGCATGAATTCTGGTCCATGGGACGCATGAATAAGTGCCCCAACGACGAAGACGAAGAACAGAGCATGAGTGTAGTAAAAGACCTCGAAGAAGCGTCGTCGAACGATTGGTAAAGCCGTCAGGAATAGGACCACTAAAGCGATCCATGCCATCAGGCCCACCTGGATTCGATGGTTTGCGAAGCTAGTCGTAACCTGCTTCGTCTCGATATAATGCTGAATATTGAACGATACATGAGCTGTCGTATGCGCAACGGTTGCAAGGCCGATCCAACGATGGTATTGAAGAAGTACTGGGCTAGGTATGCGGAGGAGGGTTCCGAACAGGTTATTTCGTGAGGCCATAAGAAGAGCGAGACCAGCATTGGCAATAGCCAGCCAGCCATAAAGAGTGTAGTCGGCCGTGAATTCATTGGATTGTATGCCGAAGATCAAGTTGAGGACGAGGAAAGCTGTGAAGCGAGCTGCATCGGTTACATGCCAGTCCAAATACGGGAGAGGCAGCGGGGCAGTGTGTAGCTTGTGAAACCAGACAGTAATGCTCCAGTGCAACACATTTCGGTCTTGCCGACGATCTTTATGGATTAGTACCAACCAGAGAGTAGCATCACAGTACTCACATTTGTTGTATTTCTGGAAAGCGTAGATAATAGAAGGGAGGAGAGCGTCCAGCAGTATGAGGCCAATGACAGCGCCAAAGTAAGCTCTTGCAGCAGTGTAGCGATCGGTGATCACGGGGTCAGTCATTTTCGGATCGTATGAATGCTCTAGGGGTAGAAGAAAAGCGACGTGATGAATTAATGATACTGGAATGTGCTACGGAAGTGACAGACAATAAATACTTGCATAAATAATTCGGCATCATCAAAAGCACGGCAATGCGCAGGCACCATTGCAACTGATGATTGATCAGAGTTACCACGAACATGCCGTCGTTTATGAGATTCCAAAACGCCAAAAGTCAAAATCGAGGCTGAGGCATTAGCGCTCTTAGCACAGTGAATAAGAAACATTGTTGATTGATCAATGCTCTGATATTACCCCTGCCGTGGCGTCGAGGCTATGCTTGGAGGTGCGGGCGCTGGCTGGTTTAACCACCATCGGTAATCAGAATTTCCTGTTTAGGCAATGCGGATGGAAACAAGCTTAATTTTACGGTAAAATTAGCCAAGGACTTGCTGTAAAACATTTAGCCTTGACAGCCAAGGCGGATAATACGTGTTTGAGGTTTGTTTGTTTTATCATCTGAATTACCGCTTGGAGCAAGTAAGCGATGAGACTCATTTGTATAAGTAGATCAAGACAATCTGCTAGAATCAGTTGCATCAGCAATTACCTTCAGAGCATCATTCATCTTACTGCTTGAACACTTCCTTTACAAGTTCATACTTGAATCAATACCCAATTACATTTCTCCACACCATGACTTTCAACTTGGTCACTCTACTCTTCGCCGTAGGCGTCATGGCCGCCAAGATGGGCGACTCTGGTACCCTATCCTCACTCGACGCTGGCCTCGGTGGCACAGTTGAAGTTGCCAGCAACACAGAACTCAAGATCACCGACTACGAACTCAAAGACGCATCTGCACCTGCTCTCTACTGGTGGGGATCCAAGACCGAAGACCTCTCATCTGGCTTTCGTATCAACAAAGAACGCATCAGCGACACCTCCTCCAAGATGGACATCATGGTCAAGCTTGATGCAGGCTATACTGCAAAAGACTTTTCATACGTTGGACTTTGGTGTGAGAAGTTTAATGCCAATTTTGGCCAGGCTAAATTGACTTCGGATGGTGGCTCAATGAATTCGACTGATGGGATGGAGAAGGGAGGTGATATGAAGAAGGATGAAATGAACGGGGGATCACGATGTCCCACTGGCCAGCCTGCCATGGTAGTTGGGATTCTTAGCCTTCTTGCTTTTTCGGCCTATTTTGCATGATTACTTATTGAAGCTGGTGGATGATTAAGGGACCTGGGAATGGATGTATAACAGGAAGAATGTATTTATTTCATGCCAGTGTCGAGATTATTAAATTCATTTCGTATTTGTCTGGAAAGATTGCTTCGAGATTGGTCAAGACTTGGAGCGACAGTTGATTCGGATATTTATGTCAACGTTTGCTGGCGGAATGGAAATATACAGGTGAGTCGTTTCGATAGAGTGCATGATCTAATATGCATACATATAACATTTTTGGTAGTGTCATACCATGTTCGTAGATTTAAAGTACGCGTATTTGTCGCTGTATACTATTTGCAGACGTATTTTAGTGTGTCGCTCAACTGCAGAGGCGCCGTCTGGTGCCATCCGGGTTCCTGGCTGTAGCGCTACTATCATGAGTAGCGTCAAGCCGCACTGGCAATGGGAGTCAAGCTTCACCAGGATGTGCCTGAACTCGATGTTTGACCCAAGCAGAAGTGCCGTTGGATTCCCCATATTCTCTGGGTCTGGGGATATGCCGATTCTGCTTTTCGTTCAGCCCATTGATCCTTCAGGCACCGCCGGTCCCCGGGCCGCTAAGCAAATTACTGCATTCAGCAATCCTGATTATGAAACTCGAAACAAGCAATCAGAACAAGCCTCAGCGTCAGCGCTAAGCTATTCAGCCCTGCGGGAACCAAGGTCGGCAGCTTGCCGCATTCGGTAATTTTGATTATTTGGCGGACAGCGCTTCATTTAAACTATTGATCAAAATGAACCCTGCCTTCAGCTTGTTCTTAACCTGCGGCCGCTATTTGGCATCTCCAACCTGGTCATCACAAAAAGCTGATGACGATGGCCCCGCTGCGCCCTGCGGCAGGGCCATGTAAGCGTTGGCACATTTCGAGAGGGAAACTTGGTGAAACATCAATGTTGGGGTCCAAGTCCGTGGTATATATGAACGACTCTCGACATCCACCGTCTCAATACATCATCACAACACCACTTCGTCATCATCTCAATCAAGCTCGACTTCTCTTAGAGCCTGCTTAAATTCTATTTCCTTTGCTTCTCTACCTCTTCACAACTTCGACTTCCAACATGAACAACTCTGACGCAAACCATAATATGACGACTTACGATAGGACCTCTAATATGACAACCTTTGAGCCAACACCCAACATGTCGGACTTTGATACAACATCCCATGTAGATAACATGGATGGCCGACATTCGCCTGACGATGAACATGCACCATGCATCAGAGCCAATGCAGGTTCTGGAGGACATAACTTGTTACCCAGTGATCCTGATAGCCCAATGAGTTGGTCATTTCTCAAGAAAGTTTATGTCTCGGCCTGTTCATTCTTTTTTGTTTTTGTCATGTAAGCTACTCAGGTGCCACGCTGTAAACAACAGATACTGACTTGAACAGCTTATACGGAACCACTACGTACACAGCAGCCATAAGCGCTATCCCAGAGGCATTTGGAGTTTCTCAGCGCGTCGCAGTCCTCGGCTTTACCATGCCCTTCTTTGGCGTCTTCTTCGCACCCATTTACACTCCGCATCTGTCCGAACGATATGGCCGACGACCCATTTATTTCACCAGCTTCCCTCTCTTCTGCCTCTGCGTGATTGTCATCGGTCTCGCAACCAATATTTCGACCTTACTAGCTTTCCGGTTCTTAGCTGGGCTCTTCGGTGGCCCATGCGCCGTTTTGATTGAAGGAACTTTCGCCGATGTCTGGCCTGCTCACAAGACGGTGACATATTATTCTTTCTTGACTCTTGCTTCGTATCTCGGAGCGGCTGCCGGTATGTATCCCTGCAAAGCAACACCCGTGAATTGGCTGACATTTATGACTACAGGCCCTATCATTGGTGGATTTGTATTTGCAGCAAAAGGACCAGCTTGGCTCTCTTGGGTCACTCTCATCTTCGCCACTGCAGCTCTTGCATTTGGATCCTTCATGCCCGAAACATACGGCCGAGAGATCCTGCGAACCCGCATTCGATACAACAAGAGTGGCCTCAGACTGCCCTGCGCCCAAAGCGGAGTCACCCTTTCTGAAATGACTCACATTACCGTTCTTACACCAGTAAAGATGCTCTTCACAGAACCCCTGGTCATCTTGATCTCGCTATATCTCGGCCTGAATTTTGCAGTTGTCTTCCAGTGGTTTGTCTCTGTACCTGCTGCGCTGGGTGCTACCTATGGCTTTGGAGTAAAACAGTCTGGTCTGGCATTCGTCTCGGCTATTGTTGGGGTCATACTAGCACTTCTGACCTCTTCTCTGATCGAATCCCTACTCTCTAGTCGAGCTAAGCAGGGCACGGAGGATATCGAAAAGCGTCTAGTCCCAGCCATGTTTGGAGCGTTCCTGGTAGCTGGCTCCCTGTTCTGGGTTGCTTTCACCGCAACTCCCAGCATTCATTACCTTGCTCCGATTTCTGGCACAGCAGCTTATGTCTGGGGCAACTCAATGGTTCTCATCTCATTCATCTCTTATCTTTTCGATGCCTACCCGCCAGCTGGAACTCTCTCTGCGCTCACAACAGCCGCATGTTTCCGCCTGGCCTGTGCTGGCATTGTCCCTATTTTCATCCTGGACATGCTCACCAACCTGGGTGGTGCCTGGACCTTCAGCATCTTCGGCATAGTTTCCGGTATCATGACTGCATTTCCTTTTGTTCTCTACTGGTTTGGTTCTCACTGGCGCACGGCGAGCAAGTATAGTGCCCGTTGGACGGCGATTCCTGAAGTCCACACGATGGAGTAGGTTTAGAGTTTCAGGACTAGAGTAGCATCGGTACCTGTCTTAGGTGCGATTCAGGTTGTTAGCGCTGTCATTTTCTGGCTGATATTTAACGTTTTCGCATGATTCACAGAGTTAGAATTAAGTAGACATGAATTTATTGGTTATGTAAGTTACTCAATCGTTCCCTGCAATCGTGTTAGTGCGAAAATCTGCCTACAATCACTTTCCCACTGCTAGTCCTCCTGCTCCATTTCTTGCATCACACTCCTAGAATACACGAGAACTTCCTTGCCCTATCAATGTACATGCATGAAATCCTGCAATAAGAAGGATCGGGGTTGTCACCTTCCCTTCAAGTCATATCATCCAGCTTACAATGCTGAGATAACCGTGGTGGACACTTTCAAGGGTCCCATAGCGTGATCCTTCGCCCACGAAAAATCTCTTAGTCTCCAACCGAAAGCTTAAAGCCGAAAAGCATACAGGCAAGTCTGTTTGATATGCCGCGTTTGGTATTGGCGAGTAATGTTCCGACTCCTGCAGGAACACATGCATCGCCTTTAGCAGCCTCCGACATTTCCAAACCATTCGATGTAACATTAATCGGCCCATCCTGTCATTATACAACACTTTTGAGATGTGAGAATCAGATATTATGAGGTGGATTTGTGAATAAATACACGGCGGATGAAGCCAATATGTCGCTCAGTACAGACACTTCAAAATCGCACTTCAGCTTACTCTCGCCGCGCCCATGATGAAGGGCTTTATCAACCTACTGGCTATCTCTAGCACTATTGCTAGAGTGGTCAGTGCCAAAGCAGTATTCGCTCATTACATGGTGAATAAGTGTTTCCTCCATCCCATCGCCATGTCTTTCGATCACTAATAATTGCCATTTGCCTCAAGTCGGAACCGTGACTCAGGAACATGCACAGAAAGACATCGATAACGCCAAGTCAATGGGACTAGATGGCTTCGCCTTGAACATCGGCGATGCTACCCGCGACTACGTCTCTCAAGCTCTGAGCTACATCTTTCCCTATGCGGAGTCAGTCGGGTTCAAGCTATACATCTCTATGGACGTCTACGCCTCAGGTGACGCCTGCTATCATGGCGCGAAATCAGTAAGTTACCTGATCTTCGATTGATCTAGCTAACAGTCTCAGTGCCATGGCCCATCCGACTACCAATGGATTTGGGACTCTTACCAAGGAAGTTCAGCTTACTATCAAGTCAAGGGCCGTCCTCTCATCAGTACCTTCTCATCCGGCAGCTTTCATAATGACACCTGGATTAAGTGGAAGAAGGGTCTCTCGAACGATATGTTCTTCATGCCCGACTTCGATGAGACTGACGGATACTACGAGTCAGCTGACGGTTGGTGGTCATACTGGGGTCCCATTGTCGACGGCATTTTCAGTTGGGAATCAGCCTGGCCAGAACGCAAGGGCTTCGGCGGTAAGTATGCCGGAGATGTGTCAATCGATGTTCCCGTCCTCGCTGGCGCTCACAAACATGACAAACTATACATGATGGGTCTCAGTCCACTGCAGTACAAGAACGCTTATGGCGCGCATGTGTATCGTCAAGGAGACCTGAATTTACCTAAGCGCATGGTCAACATCCTCAACATGGACCCTCAGCCTGACTATGTTCAATTTCAGACCTGGAACGATGGTCCTGAAGCACACTATATTGGAAACCTCTGGACTGAGCAGAATAACGACACTGAACCGTACTTTTATGCGAACCAGGAAACCTGGGACCATACAGGCTGGCAATCTCTGGTCTCGTCTGTTGTTAATGCTTACAAGGCTGGACAATCGGCTTCGCAGATGACACCCATGAACGGAGATGTTCTTGTTGGTGCCGCATGGTACCGGACCGAGCTTTCCGACGTCAAATGTCCATATGAGGGTAACGGTGCTTACTACAATAAGCCAGATGGTTGGGACGACGACGTAAACTACCTCTACTACGCTATCATCCTGAATCCTTCCTTCGGCTCTGGTTACACGGTCACTGTTTCTGGAAGTACCGAACATACGGCCCCTCTGAACCCTGGTATGAACTACGGTTATGGCGCTGGAGAGATCCAGATAGGTGCCCAACGAATCATCGTGAGGGATCCCAGCGGCAAGATCATCTATACTGCTACTGGTGGCATGTGCGTCAGTGATGGGTGCCCCAACTACATCTACAACGGCAACTACCAAGTTTTGCCCCTCAAGAAAGGGAGTGAAGGCCCTGTTTGTACCCAGTGGCCTGGTATGGACCATAGCGCTTGCGGTTACGGTATCTGTCACTCTAGTGGCAACGGTGGTAATGACACCGGGGGCGACGACTTCACCCGCGTGAGCTGTACTAACCCCGGAGTTACTGATACCTCCAAAGATGCAAAGTTCCGTTGGGACTCTGTCTATGCAGACCAGGCTTGGAAGTGGGGTGTTGACCAGTGGAATTCCAATCCATTCCTTGGCGACTTGAACTTTACAGAACAGGTTCGTGATTCGCGTTGGTAATTGGGAGGAGATATAAGCTAACGATTCTTGATAGTTTAGTAACCTCTTCCATGGTCCAGAGGGCATCGATTGCGGTACCATCGAGAACGATAATCCTTGCGGTTCTAACGTGGTGCAATGCAACGATGTGTCATATCCCGGCGCTTACTTCGTTATCAATTCTCTGGAATCCATCTACCGTGTATGCAAGCTCCATATACTACCAAACCGTGACGAGCCTTATTAATCATTACACAGGTTCACTTCAACTTTTGGGATGCACTAGATAGGGCGCAGAACGACATTAATGCCCAGGTGACCAAGCTCTCAGGAACCTTCGCGCCCGTCAAGTCAAGTGATTTCTCTGTCAAGCTTCTCCTAGACATAATTGGTCTGGGCTTTTCGCTTTCTGTATCCCCGATGTGGAATTCAGGTACGTGACGATCAACGTCATCTGATGGCATTTCGTGTTGACCAACCTCAGCGCTCAAGGGTATGCCATACTTTAAAGCCAATCCAAATACACTGGCCACCGTCAAAGACTGGGTGAACCCAATGGTGACAAACAGCATCACCATTGCTAAGGACACCCTGAAAGAGTAAGTCGTCTGATGAAAGAAAAGCCGTAATTAGCGAGTGCATCAACTAAAACCCTTCTAGTGACAGCGCACTCAGTGTCGAGAACTCCATTTCTACTAGACTCAATGGTAAGCGAGCCTTTTACTCAAATCTATTGTTATTAGGCCAGATTCACTAATGGATTGCCCTTCAAAAGCCATTGTAACGATCTGGCAAGCCGAGGTTGTCGCCATGAATCAACAGCTCTTTAACGGCTCCAAGCAGAGCAACGACCTCCTATTCACCGCAATGACGGAAGGCAAGATGCTTGAAACCAAGCATCAGGATATCGGGGTTGCTACGATCCAGGCACTTGTCTCCAAGGCTCTCTTTGCTGAGCTGGTTCCACTCGCCTGGCAGCTCTCATCTTCGGAACTTGGCCCTGTGTATGTAAACGTCTCGAGGTATCATCATCAACCACTAATTCCTCTTCTAGCGTCATCAATTCAGAGCAAGGCTGCGGAGACAAACCTGATGTGAAGCATATGGACTCCAAGAACTACAAGTCATCGGGTGTCTGTGTTGGTTCAAAGATGTACTACTTGATCGGATGCACAGGCGAAGCTCGAACCTGCAATCTTTCTCATGGAAGCTTCAGTCCTGGATGCACCGATAATTTCTTCAGTAGCCTCCCAGGTCTCGACGGTTTGACCGGATCAGAAACGGCCTTTGGCGGTTTAACCAGGGAAGATATTGTGAACGGGTAAGCAATGACCACACTCCAACGGTTTACGGTATCCGCTCTAGAGCATACACTCACATAGTATAATAGCGCCGTCAACAGCTTCGTCGGTAACGGAAATGCCAATGGGTGGTCCATGCTTGATCCTGCCAGCACAGTCGATGGCATGGATTTAGTCGCCGAGTACAACGTTACGGCTCCAGGAGTTGTCATGTTGCCTGTTTGCACAGCATCTGAGGCCTTTTCAAATTGGTTCTCTTTTACCAACGGCAAGGCGAAGTCGGCCAACTACCCATGTAACTGAGCAGAGAAGAGGTTATGCAACAAAGACGCGGTATCATTTCTCCTTTATTTCATACGGTTCTAGACCCAAGACTTTGATTTCAAAAATCCTTGTATTCACCCATTTAGCTAGTACTCATATATTGGCTTATAAAGCTCGAACGTCCTATCTTCAACAAGCGCAGTAGTGCTTAAGTATTATATTGCCTGATTAAAGAGGTGGTTGGGCAATCTAATCTCGGCCACTCCCTTCAAATTTAGATTACTATCTCGTCTCTTGAATATTCCGCACATCCGTTTCTGACCGATAGCGACAAAGTCGCAACATCTGTAGTAGCTGCCTCTCTTCCAGGTCATCAAGATATCCATGAGAGGAAAACATTGGCTTAACGAAACTCACTAGTTCATCAATTGATGGAAACTGGTCAAGGCCCTTCTGAAAATGTCGGGTATCATCCAGAAAGACCCACGCCCATTGCCTGTATATGTTGCGCTTCCAACACGACTCTTCAGTACTGGGCCAATAGAGGTCAGTATACAGGTGAATAATGTCTCGGATATTCAAATAATCTCTTCGATAAGCAATGCCTTAGTGACTTTTCTGCACCACAGTGCATTTGAGTAAGTGACATGCTATAGCAATGGGGCGGACGCCAAAGAAATTGCGAAGCGTGTGATCTCATAGAGTGTAAGCGACTTAGGAGGGCCTCGGGCTACTCATTATTTGCAAGTTCATTTGTGGACTTGAGTCGATCAAAGCCAAAGGGTGGCAAACTAGGAATGCGTGTCCACGGAGCCGATCGGAGTGAGTTTGACATTTCAAATAAGACACTGCCATGTGAGGGTCAAATAAAAGATTGCCGGGATACAGCAGGCCATCCAAGCAGTCAGAGTTGTTGAAAGAGACAGTGCCACCATCTTTTGTTAGCAGGCGTGTACATTTCGCAAAGATAGCCCCATAAACTCCCTCGATGTACTAAAGAACACAGTGTAGTGCCTCATTTTCAATTTCACAAAGTCTTTCGAAGCCATGTTCAGTGACAAACTCCTGCTCCCTGCTAAGCACCATCTTCGACATCTCTGAACTGTGAATCCGGTTCAACAGATCGTATCTGATGAAAGCCCAAAGTAGAAAGTGGCGCTCGGATAAAGTGAGGTCATCAAAAGTGACCTGTTTTGGACTAAAGCTGTGTTCGCTGTAACGTAGGCCTTGTCTTGGGTTGGAGATTTGAGGAAGACAGAGGTACGTTGTGGTCGGATCTACCGCCGGGGCTTCACTGATGTAGCCCTCGACAAACATGCTTATCTGAGAGAATAAGGTAGCAAGATTTGTGACCATAGCTTGACCTTTTTCTTTAAAAGGACATGGAAGCTCATTTGATGCCCATCGCTGGAGGAAATAGTAGATAAGGTGGTTGTCAGGCTGACTGCTGTTCGAATTAAAGGAAATTATGCACAAAGCGTCTTGCAACAGGTCGTCGTGTCAATCCCTAGTAAGTAGGTAGTAGACGTGGAGAAAAGATCTTGATTCTAAGCTCAGGGGGAAAGTTGGAAAACCAGTCCATTTACCACGATTCCTTTGAATCAAGTCGCAATATTTGGTGTACATATCAAAGAATGAGAGGGGAATGTGATGCAAGTAGCTCAAGAGAAGGCAATTTATTTGAGTGTGGGATTAAGCTTTTTGTGGGTGAGCCACATTAATATTTCTTGACTTTCATGTGGCCGAAAAGATATGTCGCACTCATGATTTCTCATTTAAACTTCTGTCAGCAGAGAAAACGGTTGGACGAAGAGCCGCTCGATGGGGCCAAGTTGTTAACGAATGCTTATTTCTGGAATGACACATCGCAAGAGGGCGATCCTTGCCACCAACTGACGGCTCTTCATGATTTTTACGTTATTCAGTGATGGAAGGAATACTACACCTCATTACTTTAACTGATTAACGATTTTTGATAACACATACCCTTATTGCTAACGTATTGATTCCATGGTTTCCCACTGGCAATGAAGATTCTATGGCGATAAAAAAAAGGGGCATAAGGGGATCTAAATTCAATATCTCATTTACCGCATAGACCATGAAGACTGAGTTGTTGTAAATCAGGTCAGAAGATATATTTTGGATGGGCGCAATCCTAGCCTTCACTTGTGGCATCCTACATACTCTATTGCTATTTCAATTTAGTCGGACTCCCATTCCTTCCTATCCTGCTTCCTGTCACTCTTCTTTCTCCTTGGCAGAGGATCAGACTCTGGCTTTAATTTTGGAGCTACAGAAACATCTGGTACCGTCACCGGAGGAAGCGACACATCTTGGCTTGAAGCAGAAGCTCGAGTGGGGGAATGATCAGGACGTATCCGAGATAGCTTCCGGTACTCTTTGATCAATCTCTCTAAGTCCATGCTGGCGCCAGGAGGCGAAGCTTCGCTCTTCCGTCCTGACTTTTTACCAACAGTGACAACACGCAGAGGATCCATGCGAGCTTTAAGATGTTGCCGTTGAGCTTCTTCATTTTCGACTTCTTTCCGAGAGCCCGGCGTCTCAGACGGAGAGGGGTGTTCGTCTTCTTCAGATCTTACGTCACGTCGGGGCGGCGGAGGTTGGCTTGTTGAAGAGCGTAAATCGAATATCGCTCGATAACTTTCTTCCTTGGCCCCTGCACTTTCTTTGTCTTTTGGAGCAGTTGTTAGTTTTGATGGCGCAACTGTTTCGTCCTTGATATCCATCGGCGACCATCGCCTGGGCCCTCCCGTCGACGTCTCCTTCTTGTCGACTCCATTAAAAAATATGCCATAAGGCGCCTCCCTGGCCTCATTCTCATCTCGCCAATGAACAGCAAAGGCAGGTTCCCATGGATCATGTTCAGAAGTGGACTCGCCTGTTCCTGCACTGGCTGGAGAGCGCATCTTAATATCTTGTGAGAACCTATTGACCTGTCGCCCGGATTCCGGTGATTCGCTTTCCCCTTCATTGTCGTGGGCTAACATAGGGGTTTGCTGTAATATCCGACCTATATATTCGGCTGGTGCTGGATACTCATCCATATCGTCTTCAACGCTGGAGATATGATCTTCGGGTACATCGGCTGATTGGTGTACTTCTCGCATCCAGTCTTTCAAGACGCTCATAGATGGCCAGTCACCACTGGATTTACCAAATCGATGAGGCCGGAAGTGTGCACGACGAAGGTGTGCAGCAGCATTATACCATGCGCCGTATTGCTTTTGTGCCAGGCATGCTTTGCATCTTGATAATGGGATTACTGGCTGAGGAGAAGAAGGTATTTGATTCTTGG
This sequence comes from Fusarium beomiforme, assembly GCA_002980475.2. Taxonomy (NCBI): domain Eukaryota; kingdom Fungi; phylum Ascomycota; class Sordariomycetes; order Hypocreales; family Nectriaceae; genus Fusarium; species Fusarium beomiforme. The sequence continues at coordinate 62,087 of PVQB02000367.1, read as the reverse complement.
GTTCCTCACAAACCCATCGTTTGACAGTGGCTGAATGCTTAGCATCTATATGACGCCGTAACTCGTGGTCGCCACGAAAGCCGTCTGGATGCTCGTTACACTTATCGTAGTACACGCGGTGTAAAGCGGTCATATAGTCCTCCACTAATTTAGTGGATAAGACTTGACTTTGCGGGCGTAAACGTTGTTCTTTCAGGCTTTCCGCTTGAGGAAGATGCCCAGGTCTCAACTGATATGTTCTTCCTGAAAGTTGTTCAAAACCTGGGCCCGCTTCCATTTCCTTGAAAGTCTTTCGTGGCCCTGGTCCTCTGATCAAATCATCATCGTCTGTGAAGTGAACTTGCCGCCCATACTGAGAAGGCTTCTCATTTATAGAATCATCAGAGCTGAAGCCCTGCTCTGTGTACAGATCCCCGCCAGATGATGAGGTTTTTGTCCCTACACCTTGGACGGTGAGAGGTCCATTTATCTGATTGCCCTTGCCATAACGCCTCAGGAATGGATCCGTGTTGAAATGAGCAAGGTCGAAGCTATTCTCGTCCTTTATGTGTGCACCCGGTGTTAGTGCCCCCTTCTCTTCACTATCGTAGCCGGGTTGTCCGTGGGAAGGCTTCTTGTTCTCGGCCTCGAGCACATCATTATGGCTCGAGCTCTCTTGATGGGTTAGCTTGGGAGTATGGATGTTACCTCCAGCATTGGGATCTCCAAGGCTCGAAGGAAGCGTATGATGAACTTGTGTAGTGGATGCTGGAAGGTCATCCACAGCTGTAACTTTGCGTGCGTCAGAAGGCCCGCCTTGTGGATTGGCAATTGAACTTTCTTCATCAGCGTTCTTTGTTTTGTCGGATGTCCTAGGATCTGCAATCTGCCAAGAAATATCAAAAGAAATTTCTGCAGTTTGGTAATCAACTTGATCTTGATTATCCCATTTCAACATCTTGCGCACGTCGCTGTATATGTATTCCGTGGATATGATATCTCTGATCCTTACCTCGCTAGTACCAATTAGACCATCCAGGGCTCCCAGGGCTTCTCTTGGACTCTGTTGGTTCGTCTGCCTGTCTGAAAATATTGATATTGTTAACGACTTGGGAATGTCAGACGGGACTTCTAGTGTAAAGGTTGTGTTCCTAGAAGAATGAATCAGCATGATGGTCCACAGGTAATGATGGAGTATATCAAGGTATAGAACTCACGAAGGCTGGTCATTAGCCGGGAATTCAACTCGGGAGACGTCGGTTCCATAGGCTGCTTGGCAAATGAGTCTCTCGGGCTCGCCAATTTGGCGCAAGAAGTCACTCGAGCAGTTCAACGTCTTGACGGTGACTACAAGAAATCCGTTCCCCTCTTGCTGGACGCCTTTTCGCTGTGCTGAACCAGCTTCTGCATCCACAGGTATCCAGATTGAATCGATTTCTTTTCCCTTTTGCTGCTTTTCCATGTCGTCAATGTCTCCTGCTGCGAGTGCATCCTCATCCACTAGAGAAGAAGAAACGGAGGCTTGTGATGCTTTCCCTTGGCTGTTATTTTTCATCTTTTCCACCATTTCCACCAGCCCTTGTATGTTTTCCTTCTGGATCAATGGAGATTCAACGAAAGTATGGAAAGACTTCTGTTTCCAATATTTGTCATCCGGATCTTGATAATAGGCAGCGATCATCTTCTGGGCCAACATAGAGTGGAGTATAGGATCATGTTCACTGTTATGAATATCGTCCTTGAAAAAGAGGACATCAAAAAATTGAGCAGCGTCTTTGACATCGTGGCTGCTCAAGTTGAGGACAGTATGGGCATTTCCCATGAAGTTAACACCCCAATCTTCGGGTAAAGCTGGATTCCATAGGTCCCAGAATTCACTCGAAGCTAAAATATCCAGTGAAACATCTTCTTCTGCCTGTTTCATGTCCCGAACGGTGCTTCGACTTTGAGGTCGTGATATATCGATACTATCGTTCTCATTCTTGTCCTCATCTGACATCTCGTCCTCATAGCTTGGTAGGGACTTCAAAGCAAGGGAACGTAGATGTCCGGTAAGATGATCCTCCAGACGCCCGTTAATCTCATCTTCCCCCTTTCCGCATAGTGGACATGAGGGAAACAGTTTTGGCATTTTGCGACTATTTCTGTTTGCCATGACCCGGAGCTGGTTGTCATTGAGCTTACTGTCATGAACCTCTCGCATGTGTGTTATATACTCGGCACTAGACATGAACGGGTCCATGTCACGATGAGCAGTGCACCGCCAGAATCGGCGATGTTGTTGCAAGTGACTCAGCCATTCGTCGCTATGGTTGTATAGAACATCTGGCTGATCACAATCGTCAAAAAGACAGACGTAGGCGTCCAAGTCGTTTATGACATGGTTCCTGGAGATTTAGTCAGATAAGACGTGCGGTAATTTGAGTGTCAAGAAACTTGCCGCCATTTGTGGTCGTCAAATACCTGTTGAGCCGGAAGGGCATAGAGGCAATATGGACAGGTAATTTCCCCAATTCCTATCAGATCGTCCTCTTCCAATACTTTCTTCATGCCTGCCTCTGAAACATCTCTTCGAGTTTTGAGTTGTTCATATCTCTTTTTGAGGGCGAAACCTGGAGCAGGAGGGAATACCAATGCTTCATGATTACCAAGAGCAACAGTCTTGCTCGCTGATATAACGGATGGGCTTGCAGCTGCTCTCTGGAACTTCTCTGGAGCCAGTGTGGTTGCACTCTTCACTTGCGAAGGCGTTGATGTGGCTGGTTGTGAGACTGTGCCCTTGGGACTTTTAGATTTTGTTTTATCTTGCTCAGAAGATGTAATTAGCTGAGCATTTGGGAGCTCAACTGGATTCTCTGGCACATTCTTCTGGGGCTCGATCGATGTACTTCCTTGACGGTGCCTTCGGTATAAGATGCGTTTTCTTCGAACAACCATAGTTCGAGCCAATCTTCCTTGGAGAGTCTCGCCCAGGTTAGGAAATCTGTCTCCAATGTGATGCCTAAAGTGCTCAAGTAGGATATCTTCAACATCGTTGCCTTCATCATCTTTGATCTGGAAGTTGCTTGCTTTGAGGGCTTGGGTCTCCTTGCTCGCACGGCGAATGGTGTTTGAGATCTTGTTGAGCCGGCTGATCTCCGCTGCTACGTCTATAAGAGCCTTTTGGAGGGATTCATTTGAACCTTCATATAGCCCTTGGCTAAGTGACTGTGCCAATGATGTTAAGGACTTCAATACTATCACAGGTCAGTTTGGAAAAGTAATTCAGGCAAAGTAACTAACAAGTTTGGCATCGATAGTTTAGTGACTCGAGCAAGCCAGTAACAACACCTTTAACCTCCGGCGCATACCGTAGGCGATGGTCCATGGATGCAGATCCTGGGGCAAAAACTCCTATAGCATTGGCCCAGCTGGAGAACCTAGCAACCTGGTCCTCTACCATCGATAACTCCCTAGGATGTATGGAGGCTGCGGCAAAGAGACAATTTTGAAAGGACTGAAGGCATTCATTCGCCGACGCAGCAACTGTTGGTCCCTGCTTATCGGCATCATCTTCTGGGTCAGTCATCATTTCTGGCCTATATCTCAAGACATCGGATCAGTAGAGGCCGCAGTTCGATACCGAGCGTTCCTTGGGCAGCTTGAGATGTTCGAGATGACTTCGAGCCCAGCCTGATAGGAAGTTTTGTGATTGGTTGGTGTGTGAAATGGCCTAACAGATAAGATGGGAACTTTAACAAGCTAATATGCATTCTAGCGTCTTATCACCTGAAATATCTCTCAGCAGGCTTGAAAAGACTACAAAGTCATTTAAATGGTGCCCTTATATCACAGGAGAATTTCTATATGAATCAGAGGATAAAGTATTTAGGGAGTGTTTCTTGTCAAGACCCATGCGCGTTAAGTGATAAGACAGCTTTGATACCATACCAGACCTACCCCGCCTGATTTCAGCCGCAGCTGACATATTTACCACTCAATCAAGACCACGCAAGGACTTGTCAGCAAAATTATTCTTTCGGGCTTATTTCCGAGCTCAAAAATGCCATGGCGATATTGTCCAGTCCGAATGCTGGCTCAGAGTGCCAGAGCCTTCTTCTAGATACAGTCGGTACTGTTCTAGAGGTTGCAAAATTTGCCCGCTTGAACGAAGCCAGCCCCGAAGTGAAGATCTTCTACAGCCATTTAAGCTACCATTGCTTTCGAATACAAGAAAGTCTCACACGAGCGCGGCAAAACTCATCATACCTCAACAAAGATTTCCTTGGCCATGCCATCTCTCACTTCGGGCTGTTAATCCCAGAGAGCGGCTTGGCGGAGTTTCCGGCTTACTCTGTGACTCTCGAGTTTCGACTCAAGATGTTGAGCCTTTGGTGGAATGAGACTCGAAAGCAATCAGATGATGCGAAGCTGAACTTCATCCATCGCTGGATTAGACGGGATATGGGAGAAGAAGAGAGACTAGAGGTGGATCAGGTTCTGGAGAAGTGCGCTGATGAGTTCGAGAAGCATGAGCCCGAATTATCTGTGCAGAAGACATCCAGTAATTTCGCGACTTTCAACATTGGTGAACCACCATTCGCTGTTTGGAAAGCTGCAAAATCCATTTTTGAGGCCATGGTGGAGTGCAAAAGCTGTTCATGCCCTTCTCAACACGAATTCCGAGCGAAACTCGAACTAGGGACATATCGCTCGCCTGAGAAGCAGCCAGTGTTGAAGCCCACTAAGAGACCAAACCGAAGGCATGATGGAGATGGAGACACAGGCGGTCTTGAGATGGACATGTTTTTGTCTATGGAGAAAGACTGGCATGAGTTTCGTGTTCAAACAGCCAAGGAAAGGATCGTCCACTTTAGTGGCCCCGATGAAACGTCTTCGTGCAGAGAGAAGCTTGGCCATAAGAAGGGAAGAAGGATTGAGAGGCTTTGTAAGCCAATAATCGAGATACGGACTCGGCCTTTGCAACGTCTTCTAGTGCGGTTGAACAGTGGGAAACTCTTTGAGGTTCGGCCCGAAAAGAGCAACTTCCAGATCGATAAGACCACTGAACCTATATCATTATCGAAGTGCTTTGATGAGAGAAGGGACTTTTTTACCGAAAAGACGAAGCGAATTCTTTCTCTTATTATTGGCTATACGGTACTGCATCTTTATGGCACGTTATGGCTACAGCCTGGTTGGGGCTCGTCCAACATCAAGTTCTTCCAGACTACGACTTGCAAAACACCGCTGAGGCCATTCATCGAAGCTCAGTTGCGCAAACCTGACTCTCCAGGCACGGGTAGTGATTATAACGATGACTCGGCTGAAGAGTTGGATTCAGGACATAGTTGTCCTGAAATGGTCGCCCTGGCAGTAGTCTTAATGGAGATCTACTTCGCAAAACCATTCAAACAACTCGCAGAAATGCATAATATACCTCTCATTGAAACTCAGAGTGGACGTATTACCCTGATGGATGTGGATCAAGTGTTCTGGGGCGATGAAGAGGGAGAAGAAGGCTGGCGGTCTCAAATCCCGGAAGATTCTCCCTTGCTGGAAGCTATCGATAACTGTTTAGATGGCGAGCTCTGGGAGAACGACGAAGGCGGTTTGCTGGAGGTAGACGAACTCAGAACTCGGATATACCAGAAGGTTGTTCGGCCCCTAGAACTTCATCTGACGCACGGCTTTAGTCAGATTCAACTCGATGGAGTCGACCAGTATGCTAAAAGTCTTGACTTTGGAAAATGGGGCCAGGTCATCACGATGAGGGAACCAGAACAGTCTCTTCTTTTATCACCGGGACACACACCAAACGGCGTTCCATCTCCTGCCTTCTTACATGCACAAAGCAACTTTGAGATGAACGAGAAACTCCATCAGTCCATACAGCAATTCTCACAGTTGCAATCCCTGATACCCTACTCACTACCCAATCTCAACCTCGGCTCAAATCTCCATGACCCAACGGAGTCATCTCAATTCTTTGATGATCATGCCAACGATGGAGATATTTCCATGGTGGAGTAAGTATTCCAGAACCGGCTCCTCCTTCCTGTATTAACACCAGTTTAGGACTGAAAAGTACAGAGCCTGGCGAGCGCAGTATAACGATGTCTACCAGAAGTTTGTCGGTGACTACATCGGTCAGAAATCATCAAAGCCGGTGAAGATTGCAATCCTTGATACGGGTATTGATAGAGATCACCCTTACCTGGAAGCATACGAAGATAACATTAAGGGCAAGAAGAACTTTCACAACCCTAGGCAGAAGAACGTGCCTGATACGAACGGACACGGGACCTTTGCTGCCAACCTGATACTTGATTATGCACGAGATGCGCAGTTGTACATCATCAAGATCGCGGACAAGAAGAACGCTACGCCTGAGACTGATATTGTAGCGAACGTAAGTATCCAGTTTAGGTCGCAGTAAGCCAAGCTGAAATTCTAGGCAATCTATCATGCTGTGGACAAATGGGAAGTAGATATAATCTCGATGTCATTCGGGTGGCCTTCCTCAGATGTCGATAGTTACGATACCCTCGAGCGTGCCATCGATCATGCGTACTCCAAAAAGGTTCTCATGTTTGCCGCTGCGTCCAACAGTGGCGCTCGATTAGGAAGAGCATATCCAGCAAGCAGTTCACACGTAATATGTGTACACTCGACCGACACAAACGGTGAACGCTCAGGTTTCAGTCCGACAGCTCAACCAAACTCCATCAACCTGGCAACAGTCGGCGAATCTGTTGAATCAGCGTGGCCAACCCTTCTCTGCCGCGACTCAAACTGTCTCAAATCTCGATCAGGAACGTCATACGCTACACCTATTATGGCAGGTATTGCGGCATTCCTATTGCAATATGCCCGGTTACATCTTGAGGAGACTCAGGCTCTAGCCTTGAAGAGGAGGGAGAAAATGGAGGCTTTATTGAGGAGATGTGCGATAAGAGGACCAAACTACAAACCGCGAGACGATTACTTTTATGTACATCTCAGTTTACACAAGCATAACATCTTTGGTGGGGAGTTGGAAGAGGTGAAGTATGAGCTTTCGAAAGCATTGAGGACATAATAGCATAGCGGAGCGATATGTAATACCATTTGGAATGCCAACAGTTGCCTGTGTAGTGTCACTCATCGTCTGAGTCCTCATCCTGAGGAATGGCACAAAGTATCTCGTCATCATCCTCCATTAACTTCTCTTCCTCAAATCCTTCGTCTCGTGCGCTTGGGTCCTCAAGGGCAATGATGTCCAGACCGGCCTGCTTGTGTACTTGACTCTGGGGTTCAAGCATAGTTCCTTTGGTATACTCTTCCTCACTCTTAACTTCACCACTCTTCTTTACTCGAACCTTGCTCACACGGAAGGCGAAGACAAAGTTGCCTCCCTCCCATTTTGTCTGGTGGCTCTGACCAACCTTAGCCTCGATTCCAGGCCCGCCTCCGATAGGTACGGCACCACCGCTCCAAACTGTGCCGTCAACCTCGACCGAAAGGTCGCCGCCCACCGTTCGGGACTTGAAGGTATTGGCAGCAGCTCCGGTAACAACTTTCAGTCCAGTAATGACATAGAGAGGCTTGGAATAGCGAAATTTCTCCAGCCATCCACGGACAGCTTCAGACTCAACGCAGTGCTGTAGATATTCCGATGTCGGAATGAATCCAGTGGTCTCCAGCGTATCAAACATGAATGTTTCCTCGTCACTGAACTGTCAGCTTGTCTACCCGTAGATCAAGGGACGAGACCAACCTTCTTTCGACCTCGGCACCAACGTCAACGCCAAAGCCAAGAACGCTAAGAAACTTTGTCAAAACTGAGAACTTTCCACTTGTCAGTTTCTCCTTCGTATATTGGACTTTCTTCTTCTCTGTTTTGTAAACGCCCGCATCTTCAGCTGGGGGACAATTGATGAGGGGTATGTGAGGCTTCTTGACTGAGCTAATAATGTTGCCGAGTTTGATGGGGCCATGTGGTGGATAGTCCCACGTCGGCGCGTAGAAGTAAAAGAATTCACGATTGGCCATTTTCTCTACTTCAGTGTTTCATTTGGAGTTGTAGTGCGGATACTATGGAGATATATTAAGAGAATGGGAGGCCAGCGTCGTTGGGCATCAGTAGAACGCTAGTGATTTGAGAGTGTTCATTGGTGGTTCCAGCGGCATAGCCTCCAGAGGCCGCCAGGGCCTTTTTTTAACGGAGATTCTCGAAACATAAGAGCCTTGCTTCACTCGTTCGAAGGCATAGGAAGGCTTATATTTTTGATGAAACAAAATGATCTAATATCACCCTATCTGTCTTACCATGTAGGAAATGCAACGCCAACTTTTGACTTTGTACTAGAAAGCAGCCACCTGTTCTCAGATTCACCTTGACTGTAGGACGGTATCCGGCAGCATTATTTTTCACTCTAATCCTTCCTTTTCTCAATCTTTGGTAGTCCAAGCCAAATTACAAACAGCACGGCCAAAATAGCGAGAATAATTGGCTGCAGAACCTGAACGCCCTTCGCTTGCGCAATGGCACCAACAGCGAAAGGTAGCACAGCCGCACCGCTTCCACCAAACGCAGCGGCAAAGCCAATCGCGCTGACATGAAGGTGTCGTGGCAGAAGCATCGTGACGGCTACAATGACACAAGGGAACATGGGTCCCAAGAAGAAGCCTTGCAATGAAACAGCTACGGCTGAGACGTGGAACTGCGGAACGAGCCAGAAGATGAGCTGCAGGCCCATGGTGATGGGGATGAAGATTATGAGCGACAGCTTGACACCAATCTTGGGAATGACCATACCAAGGACCAGACGTCCAATGGTAATGCCGAGCCAGAAGCCGACGGCTGTCATTCCAGCATCAAAGGGGTCTGCGTTGCGAACGCGCAACATGAATTGCACGACCCAGCCGCCGAGGGCTACTTCGGTACCAACATAGCCGAGAAGGAAGAATGCACATAGCCATACAACTCGGGCGTGTGGCTTGACGAAGAGAGCAGCGCGTGTTCCTTCATTGCGCGTGCCTTCGGTATGGACCGTCTCACGATACTTCTGAGCAGTCTTGGGCCAGAAAGAGTAAGTAAGAGTTGCGGTCTCTAGAACAGCCATGCCCAGCTAAAGTACTCATTAGCATCCCAAGACGAAATTGATATAGAGATAACTTACAAGAACATAGTAAAAGTCATACCAGCCAAGGTTGGCCTGAGTGATCATACTAGTCGCAATAAGAGGGCTCACAGTTCCTCCGAGTCCATAGCTCGCATGCATAAAACCCAGCAACTCATTAGATCGCGCCAAATTGCCGATATATGAGTTCCAAGCAGCAAGGCCAATGCCATTACCCAGGCCTGCAAGAACATATGCCAAGACCAGAACTGGATAAGGTGGATGCTGCGATAAGATAAGATACGTCAACGCGTGGCATCCTCCGCACATGAAAGCAATCCATCGTTGACCGATGTTCATGTGGAGATAATTGTTGACGGCAGCCGAGACGATAAAGCCGACAAAGGGCGAGAGGAAGATGAGTGAGACGACGAGGTACGACAAGTCGTAGTACGTCTCCAAATATGGGATCAAAGCTCCATATGCTGCGTCGTTGGCACCAGAGACGAAAAGACTCCAGTAGACAGCGCCAACTCTGAAAGCATTGCCGATGGGTTCATTCCACTTCTCGACAACGAGAGTTGCCCTTGGCGGTGCAGCTTCATCGCCAGAACCGACACCCTGGTGATCTTCGTGCTCATGGTCATTATGTGATCCAAGCCGACGCCCCAATGTCGACAGGACCGGGTTTGGCTGCTTCGGCGTCGCTGCAGCCTCGTGAGTGAGACTCAGAGTCTCAAGCTCAACAGCCTGAGACGGGTATGATCTCGATGTCGACATCATGAATTGAATTGAGACCTCAATCCTTGACGGTTGAAAAATTTAGAATTTACTCGTGTAAAATTCTTCTTGACTCATCGGCCGAAAATGGCGGGGGGGGATGCGCTAACTAGCTGGGGTGCTTATCGGAGCCAAGATGTGGCGAACGCGGGATCGACAACACCGAGACCTCAATTTAGAAGGTAACAGTAACAGTAAAAGAATGCTCTATTCAAATAAAAACATGTTCGCTAATACTTCTTGCGAAGACAAAACACAATCTAGACTGATCTCGGCCGTGTGCCTGATGTGAAAACACCACGCCATCATCTCCCGATGCTCTAAGATAACTGATAAGGAACCTCCTTCGGGGCTTTAGGCGCTTCAAGAACCGAATGTCCACCATCCAGCGCTGCTGGTATCTCATGCCCTGGACTCATCAGATTGAGGAGCCACATAATCAGTAGAAGGCAAATCACTCGCATCTTTGGCGCTGAGAGGTCTGAGCAACCTGGAATTTTCTCCAGCCAGGACCAGAAAGGAAGTCTGCCAAGCTTTTCATCTTCAGAACCCTGACGCATGATTAGCTTGACAAGGTACCTTGTTGCGCCAGCTACTCTGTGGCTGATCCAGAGAAAGATGGGCACTATGATGACCAAGGTCCTCCATCGATCTCCTATAAGCGAGCCGTCGCCAAAGAGCCCATCAATGATGAGAACGCCCTTGGTATCGGCTGCTAGCAAAATATGGAATTGGAGGATGTAAGTTTCCAGAGAACAGCGACCTAGCCAGACCATGGCTCTAGAGTGATAGTTTCGTACAGGACCAGAGACATTCCTCATAGCAACAAAGGCCAGAATGGGCACAAAAGATACATATGGATGCCATCTCGTGTATACGCCCATAAGAACAGCAGAGGTGGCATAGAAGTAAAGCATCGTCGCAAGCAGGCCAACAAGGGCAAGAGTAACACGAAGGACTAAGTGTATGGATGTCTTTATCTCTCGGTTGACAACAGCTGCCAACATACCGACGTAGACAATAAAGATATCGAGCGTAACGCGATATTGCCATTGCTTATAGCTCCATTGGATCTTGAAGACCGTCTTGAGGATTGCAAAGACCCATCGTGTGAAAGACGTGCCCATACAGATCATAGAAACTATAAGGCAAGAAATGAAGATTTTTGCCAGTAGAACTTGCAAATTACTATTGTGTTTTGACCCAATTGCCATTGTCGCATAAACAACAAGGAACCAGAAAGACATGAGAGGAGAAAAGTAGTAAAACATGTAGTCTGTATCCATGAAGTAGGCCAGACAACAACTAAGGATGTTGAGACGTAGTAAAGTAGCTGCGGCACGATTGAATGAGAAGTCGTTCTTGCTCAGGAAGTAGAGGGTATGTTCATAGCCAGTTTGGAAGAGGTATGCCGCAACGCAGACACTGATAAAGACGTAGATTGAGCCCCCGTGGGCACCAGACCAGTGATAGATGAGGATGAAGACCTGCATCCATCCTTTCCACTCATCAGTCTGGTCTTGTGAGAGGAACGACTGGTCTGTTTCGGTGATGTCCAGTGACAGGTCCGCCGGAACAAGTGACTTGGCACGTCGAATCGTGGCAAGCATGATAGCTATGCAGAGAAGGCAAAGGGCGACAAAGTCCTCTAGTTGCCAAAGCTTGCTGCCCTTGGCCATCATCTGCGTTCGATCGGCGTAGTAGCACATCAGAAGTGCTAGGGCGAGAGACCCGACATTCATATTGAGTAGCTTGAACCTAGGTTGGCTGAGATTCCGACCCGCACATATGTCCAAGACTTCGCAAACAATGCAAGCAACCAGGTACAAAACACCGAATGCGACGGTAGCTAGTTGAACGAATGGCTTCACGCCATAGTCTGTACAACATGTCCGCGAATAAGGGTACGACTTCATACGATCCAGTTTGGCATTGCATCGCATATTGAGAAGGATATTTGCTCGTAGTTCAGCGACATGGAACTTGACGTGGAAACCTGTACGGAGCGGGTCACGCCAGATTTTATCCTGACCCTCGACAAGGTTGGCGATGGACCAGACGAAAGGAATGCTGAAGTCATCTTCGTTGTCAAGAAGCCAAACTTGCATCTGAATGACCTCTCGTGCACGTCGACCTCTATCGGCAATCATCTCAGTGACATTGCCCAAGTATCGTGGTCCAGCAGGTGGAGCGTAGAAGATCTGGTTCCCAACACCATCTCTCGGATCCATGGGTGCATTATACCAGTCTCCATGTGGCGTGTTATTACCAATAAACTTGTCCAGTTGGGATAAATGATCTTTGTATGCTGAGAAACGGACATCCCAAGGGTCAGGGTTGCTAATGTTGCCTTTTGCTCCAATGTGAGGATGAGTGTACCATACACCGGCGGAAATGTAGATCAAGGCAGGACCTTCCTGGTCTTCAAGGGTTGGGGGGTTTGTCTTTTCTTCTGCATAAGTTTCGAGATGGTTGACGAACTGCTCCCGGCCTGGAGTACCGTGTGATGAGATATAGACATTTGTAATGCGTTCTATCCTTTGGCCATGATATGTCATATTGAAGGACGTCATCTTGGTGTGCAGGTTGGCTTCTTCATCTTTCTTGAAGTTTCCACTATCAAGCTACACCATATCAATACATGGCCTCATATAAAGGCTATGATGTTGACCTACCAAGCGAGCCATAGCACGAGCGAGGTTTCTCGACGTCGAGTCGCCTACAATGACGATCGGACGACCTTCAGTACATCTCCTAATATCTTCAGAGTCGTAATGATTGATAATGCATCCATCGGGCTGCCATTGTCGATATGGGTCGCGATTTCCATGTTCATCTTTAATGGGGTCAATCCAGCGACCTGTTTTCTGAACTGCGCGACACCGGTAAGGATCACTACCTGGAAAAAGAGTTTTGAAAGCTACTACAGCCAGGAATAAGGCTGCAAAAGCAACGAGTATTAATCTGCTCCATGATCTGTTCATCTTGGCGCAACCTAGGAGCAATTAGAATAGGAAATGCGCTGGTGCATGGGATGCAACCCATGCAAGCCATATAAACCTGTTGACGGATGATTGAGACGGGAGAGGCGCATCTAAGCTTAAGGCATTGTCTTAGCCCCCTTCTCGTGCCAAGTGAAAAGGAGGATAAGTGAATTCCAGCGAGTCTTGCTCCCTCTAACCTTATTGTGGCCCACGTGCGAATGATGCTAAGCAGGGACTCATTAAAATGATCTCGGGCCTAGGGCGTCACAGGATCTTATGCTGTAAAACATTGGTTGGCGAGCATGGGAGTTTTGAAGATGCTGTGCACTGAATGGCCCAAGTGAGGGCTTTCCCCTGAAGCTTAGAATTAGCTCTGTTAAGGGGATCGCTCATGAATCCCTGTCTGGCCAGAGCCCAGCAACCTTGAAGCGTTCAATGTGCCTGACGTCGTGATTGGGCTTCAAGAATCGGTTTCTTCCCGTTATTGCAGTCTGTATGACAAGCTCACAACTAAGGATAACTATTAATCCATTGACAGCGAAGATTCTGAGCTCGATGTGTTGGGCTTTCTTAACACGGACTGATAAGCCCTCGGTCAGTGAAACGGTTAACAAATTGGTGCGCTTAGACGAAATGTCAAAAGCAATAGCATTACAATCATTCCTGGCGACAACACCTATATTAGAACACTGATAGAAAGGCAGTTTTCGGGACCGCAGTCATCGTTCCCGGCGAAAGAATGCAAACGTGCATTGCAACTGTTGACTAGTGGGAGATGACGGAGGTTGGGGCTTCGCGGCAACACATACCAGTCCCGAATTCGCAGACTTGCTCAATAGCATGCTAAGCTACTGAAAGCCAGATGGTATGTGCTGCTTTCCAAGGCATGTTCAATTATTATTTAGTTGCTCATCGTTTATAGTGGGGATCGGCATTGTTTGAGGGATTTCTCTCCGGCCTGTTTCCCTTGCTCCAGTTCGGCCTAAAAATCTCCCTCGAACTGGCTATGATATGGGCCCGGGATCAATTATAGAGTTATTTTAATCAGGGCGGTGCTTGATCTCGAAATGCATCGCGACAATGACATGCCGGAAGTCATATTTCTCCGACAATCTCAACTTTCCACAAAATAGCGCACAAGTGAGACCAGCAGTTTGGATGAAATGTCTTGGGCGATGTGTAAGACATCCAGCACAGAGCATCAATTCGCAGTACCTACGTAGGAGGCGTCTAACGTCAGACAGGGAGATCAATTGACGAACCTTTGATAGGGTTTTAAGTATTCTCATCTCACGATTGCATCACATTGAAAATAAATCCGATCATCCGTATACACTTGCGTTCGCTGCTATCGTAGGCAAAGGTGATTGGTATCTGCCATCCATTCGAGCTCCTCACTGGGCGGTTCTGAAGTTATGGCCAAGAACAGTGCTTGGTGCGACCTACCTTAGCGCGCTAGCACAGGTGGCTCAAGGGAGGCTGGGTGGCGGGTTAAGCTTATTTTGAATCACCACCATCATGAAAATTGCGACATCAACAGCTCGCGACACATAAGCCATGATTCACCATATACTTGGTATTTTACCAAGCCCGCTTGATGGGATTCAAAATGCTAGAAGCTTAATAGAGATTGCTTCAGTCTTCAAAGGAATTTGTTAGGCATTTTGTTTATGATTACGGTTGAAGGGAGCTCCCTTCCTTGGATCTCTCTTTTTGGCTCCACCATGCTTCGCGACAAGTTGGTTTGATGCACAGTTCAAGCGTTCCAAACTAAACTGTTCGGAGCAATCCATCTCCATAGATGCCGCAGTCAGTGCTGTCGAACAGTTCGCCAGCGGTGTAATAGTACGAGAACTGATACCCTTAGGTGAGATCCAGGTTAGAGATGATTTGCTGAATGGGCCAGTTGCCAACCTCGGCAGCGAAGCTTGGAAGTGCATTAGTTACAAATGAGGTATTGGTGGTAGTGAATTTTTACTTACATGTGGTTTGAAGGTGATCGCGGGAATGAATTTCTCATAAATGTCTGTCCGTTGATTGTCCACGGACTGCCGTCAGCGCTGCTATCAAAGTTTGGATTCTCGAGAATGTTGGTCGCGACGCATGTCGCTACAGTGGTAGTGGTTCCGATCTCAGTAGTGGATGCTTCAGCGCTTGTTCCAGCGCTCTCACAGGTGATAAGCGCCTCACTACCACTGATGATTTCAGAAGCGGAAACCGTCGCGGTGCTTTCGACGGCAGTGGTCTCTGCCACAGAACTTACAAATAATAGCAGTGACAGACTCTGTCGCAAGTGTGGAATGACTCTCGATCGCCAAAAGACTTGGCTTGCACAGCCCCCCGCCGAGTTCAATAAGCCAGAGATGAAGATCAGAGTGAGGGTTCGAGCCGTCAACATAATGTTAATGAGCGAAAGTTAAAAGGCAACGAGTATACAGAAAATAGAGTCGGAAGAAGAATATCGGTAACTTCGCATGTTTAAAGGACCAAGGAATCGCTTCTTCTGAGACCTCTGCAACTGAAAACGGCCTGCGTTGCGCGCTATTGAACGAACCTCCCATTGAAGCCTACGATTCAAGCCCAAGTCCCAATATGCATTTTTAAAAAAACAATGTCTCGCGATTGATCAGACAAGCTTAAGAAAGACTTCCAGGTCGCTTTGATGTCATTGTGTGTTACATTCTAAGTTCTGGGTACCTTCATACAGCTGAATTAGCGTGTCCGCTGCGTCACGAACCCTGTAATTTCATGGAACCGTGGTTCTCGACGATCTCTACCCAAATGAACCAGATCAGTTGGTCCTATTATCATTGATATCTTCTGAAATCGAAATAAATCAACACTTAAGAGGCCAATATGGTTGTATTTGCCTGGCAACACCAAATTATGCGTGACCAATCACTGTCAAGCTGCTTGGGCACCGCTAACAACCACTCGGGTGTGAAGATGTTAGGCTGGAAGTCATTGGGGATGTGAATGCGAGTACTCTATGGCCTACCAAAACTGATACTTCAATCATCTGCATATTTCATTTATAATCTCCCTTTGTTATGGAATCGCACTTAGATCTCGCCTGCTCTGTCCACGCTCGTTACCTTCAGATGACAATTTGTGGTTTTTTTGCTCCGACCTGGTGCAGAACTTACCCTAGACATAAGCCGGCTCCTTTGAAGAAGCACTGGAAAACATGATTCGTCCGTCAAGTTCCTATCTCGAACAAACTGGTAGGTACCGAAACTCGGCCATCGGCGAACGGGCAATCTCTTCCCGACATACTCGGGCTTGATTCTCTCGGTTATTCCATGGCACAACGCGGGATGAATTATGCTGGTTCAAGATCTTGCGTGGCAGTTTCCCCGCAAATTTCATTACCGCTTCCCCAGATTCCGAACACTTGCCCCAATACAGTAACATCGATGTCGGTCCTTGGGATCTCGTGAGGATTAGCCTGGTAATTTTGAATGGCCTCAAGCATGGCAGCTGTAAAAGGGCCGGTAATACGCCGACCGGGGTCAACTTCTGGTTGCCGAAGATACTATATGGACTCATCTACTGTGCACTTGGGCAAAATGGAATGCCGATAGACAGACGACGATGATGATGGAGACTTTATATCGCGTGTTTCTGGTGGCTGCTCTTCTGCCCTTTTCTTTAGCCGTAAACCCTACGGTTGATCTGGGGTATAGTAAGTATAAAGGCAATGTTCTTGACAATGGTGTCTCAGAATGGCTCGCTGTACGCTATGCTGCTGCGCCAATAAAAGACTTGAGATGGAAACTCCCCCAAGATCCTGTCCGCATGAGGACTGTCCAGGATGCCACCAAGGTAGGTCACGCCACCTCTTTGCCGGCAAAATGGTCCGTGCTAACACTCCACAGCGAGGAACAGTATGCATCGGAACAGACGCTGATCCCAAAATCATTGGCGATACTCAATCCGAAGATTGCCTCTTTCTCAACATTTGGGCACCTACAAAAGCTTCGACCAACTCCAAGCTTCCAGTTTATGTCTACATCCAAGGTGGTGGCTTCAACGGCAACTCCAACGCCAATGCAAATGGCACTGGTCTCGTCGTTGCCGGCGACCTGGACATGATTGTCGTTTCTATCAACTATCGCGTCGGCGTATACGGCTTTCTCAACGATGGTGACCAGGTCACACCAAATATTGGTCTTCATGATCAGCGAAAGGCGTTCCAATGGGTCCAGAAGTATATTTCCAAGTTCGGCGGCAACCCTGATCATGTAGTTATCGGTGGCGAGTCTGCTGGTGCAGCAAGCGTCAGTCTCCATCTGAGTGCCTATGGAGGCAAAGATGAAGGACTTTTCCACGGCGCCATTGCCCAGTCTATCTCTTTCGGATCTCTCCTAACCGAAAAGGAATCGGTCTATCAATTCAACACCTTGGCCGTGCGATTGGACTGTGTTGGTGCTCAAAAGGATATTCTACCATGCCTTCGCTCAAAGACACCTCAGGAGATCCAAAAGATCAACAAGAACCTTCCGAACCTCGGTAGCACAATGCCTCCCCAGTTTATGTGGACTCCTAGCATCGACGGCAAACTCGTTCCCGATGTTACCTATCGTGTCTATGAGGAGGGCAAGTTCGTCAAGGTTCCTCTCCTGACTGGCGACGATACCAATGGAGGAACCAACTTTGCGCCTGTCAACACTTCGTCTTTGGCCGAGAGTAACGAGTTCATGAAGGCCAACTTTCCTTTTCTCACTTTAGAGCGGCTGGGCGAGATCAACGAACTTTACCCTAACAAGAACAAGTCCTGTCCCAGCCCTGGATGCTGGTGGCGCCAAGTGAGCGATACTTACGGAGATATGAGATACACGTGCTCAGGGCTCTACATATCGAACTCGTTGGCTATTCATGGTGTTCCAAAATCCTATAACTACTGGTACGACGTCGAAGACCCCGCCCAGATGGCAGCAGGCTACGGCGTTCCTCACGTGGTCGAAAACAACGCCGTATTCTGGCCTACACAGACCGCACCAGCCAGTTATTACAAGGGCCAGGAAAACGCCCCCGTGATTCCTGTGATTCAAGCATATTGGACAAGTTTTATTCGTACCCTGGATCCTAACACGTATCGCCATAAGTCTGCGGCCAAGTGGGAGCAGTGGACTGAAAAGGGTCGCCAGCGCCTCAAGTTTGAAACAGGCGGCAAGACCAAGACGGAGAAGCCCAGCAAGGACTTGGAGAGGAAGTGTGATTACTGGGCTAGTATTGGTCCGGATATTCGGCAGTGAGCTTGTAGGTATGATTGCGGTACTTCACATCAGTTGACTGGTCAACCTAAATATAACAAATTTAAATCAAGTTTAAGCTTTTGGAGTCACGTTAGGCGAGAAGCTATTTCGCATCTTGTCAACAACGTTTCGCTGGGAGGAATTAGATATTGATGTTATTTGCGCACCTTGAGATGAGTTGTGAAATACTTAAGATATCTGAAGAAGATTCCTTTGGGCAGGGAGGGCACGATAACTTCGAGGCTGTTGAGAATGTTGCCAATAAGGAAACAGTTCATTGAAGTTAACTTTCAAGAAACGAGCATACCATAGATTGGATTCTATTCAATTTAGGTTTGAAAAAAGCTTCAGGGATCACCTATACTTTAATGTCTGACTATAAGAATGGAATAGGGCCTCGAACATTATCATATCAGTCCTTCCTACTGAAACACATGCAAAGGCACAGCTCAATAATGCCATCCACAAAAATTATTTCCACAGATCGAGCTGGTGCACAAAATCAGACCAACATGGCTTCTATAAGGAGGCTGCCTAACGAGCTCATCGAAATGGTGATAGCAGACATCCCTCTCTCTGGTTTCATCGCTTTACGTCAGTCTTGCAAAAGTCTCAACGAAGCCACGATTATCACTTTCGGCAAGCGATATTTCCAAACTCGTAACATCATGCTCGAGAGGAAAAGTATACAAAGTCTTGCTGAAATCTCAAAGCATCCCATCTTTGCATCTTCAATTCGTAAGGTGGGATTCGCCCTTTGTAGAATTCAAGGTGAATGGGATGAGTTTGAGAAACAATGCAAAGCCCTGCAGGCTCGAGGTAAGTGTGACACCGAGCCTCAGTTGTGGGGAGCAACCAATACTAACGATGTTTAAGAACGTGCACCATGGGAATTCTCAGATACAGATGATGAGTCGGAGTTGACATTTCAGCAAATCCAGGATATACCCCCAAAATTACCGGCGACAAGCTTCCTAGTAGACCTCGACCAAGCCTTTGCAAGACTTCCCAATTGCAAAACAATCTCGCTCACGCATAACCAGCTCCCTTGGGGCTTGACAAAGCTGGCAGCAGACGAGATATGGAGACTTCAGACACGTTTTCCCAAAGGATCACGCAGACATTCCTGGTTTATCCTCTATTTGGTTGGGTGCATGTTTACCTTGAGCACCAAATTTCCTATTGAGAACATGGAGATCTTTGCGGACAAAATCTGTGAGAATGGACCAGGACTCTTTATGTCCGGAAGCTGCATTGAGTCTGGTAATGTTTGCCTGGCAGAGCCTCTGGCTTTCTCACACCTGAAGTCCCTGGATCTGACGCTGCCCGGAATCACTGATTATTCGGACGACGAAATTTACAGTTTCGGCCAATTGGTTTCACGACTTCCCAAGCTATCCAGTCTCAAATTGAGGTTTGATCAACCAGCAAGGTATTACGATAGCTATAGAACATTTGACCAGGATTTACTTGACCTTTTTTATCCGCATTTGCGAATCCCACTGCTTGGACAGCTCACCCTCTGTGGCTTCAGACCCAATCTGAAAACATTGACGGGGGTTCTGCAGCGTCACAAAGAGACACTACATGAAGTGAGCTTTGTACCGAAGTTCGAGGCATATGAACCCGAGATTTGGTTACCTTGGATTGAATTGATGGAGACAGCACATCGAATTCCAGATCTCCACTTGCATCTTCAACCAAATGAGGGAAGTAGAGAGAGGCAAACAAACTATTGGCGGTCCAAGCCTCATATCCAGGCTATCTAC
Organism: Fusarium beomiforme; assembly: GCA_002980475.2. Lineage (NCBI taxonomy): Eukaryota > Fungi > Ascomycota > Sordariomycetes > Hypocreales > Nectriaceae > Fusarium > Fusarium beomiforme. The sequence continues at coordinate 42,234 of PVQB02000367.1, read as the reverse complement.
AAGAAGCTGATCTATACTACTCATGTGGAGAGCATGGAAGATAAAGAGAAGATGTTGGGGCTGCTTCGCGACCTTATCCCGCATAAAGACGCCATGCACTCTTAGCAAGGAAATAAGAAGCTATTTGCGGACTCAAAACTTGGACCGAAGCTTTGGTACAACCGGAGATGGCTTATGTATGTCCGTTGTTTGAATGTTTCCAAACAGTCACCTAAGACTCTTTGTGATTTCGTTGGGACTTTTGTGCATAAGCCGATCAACCGCTCGGGTTCGCACGAACGGGATATGCGCGGTCGACATCTATTCCTCTGAATATGCTCCAGGAACCATAAGAAGAAGGTAATATGCCATGGGAACTAATAATGTACTAGCCCGAAGCATTTTCAGGCAGCGGCATATTCCCATCCCCATGTCCAGTCGCAGCATGTGACAATTCCCGAAGCAGGGTTCTCACGAGAACTACAAACGCACCAAACAATGCAAACAAGCTCCGAAATTGCTTTTACATAATTCATCTGCATACTTCACATGTAGGGCCGACGAAGAGAATACAGAGTTGCATTCCTCGGCGAGCGAAATCCGTTTATCGGCCGATCGCCCGCTTTGGGCCTTAATTGCGATCTTTTAAAGATCTACAGTGGCCATAGCGCCCCATGGGGAAAGCTGTGCCGGTTTCGACTGGTCGAGAAACGAGGGGAATCCTGGCCGTGATGTTACAACGGCATGCGAAATCGTGGGGAAGTGCAGGTAATCAGGGATTCTGATGACAAGAAGGAGAGGTTCACATGGCTTCTGCTTCATTGAAGGGAATTGGAAATGCCGAGTACGGGAGAACTCGGTCGACAGTTATTGAAATACCATGGTTATACGTGAGTCATTATGGAGGAAAATGTCTATAAATACTCGACTGTCGTCCTCTATCATTAAACCAAATCATCACAGCACAACACATCTTACAGATCAGTTCTTAGAAAAACCCGCAAATCACTTCTCAACATGCAGTTCTCTACTTCTTTCCTCGTCGCTGCTCTCTTCAGCACTGCCTTTGCAATGCCTCAGGCGAACCCTACTGATTGCCCTGAGACCTCTGCTATTCCGACTTGCGGTGTAAGTTTTCCCTGAAAGGCCGCAGAGATTTGATTGCTAATGTCGCGGTAAAAGGCTCCTTGCATCACCTCCGCTGCTTCCGCTGTTGGCTGCTCCAACATTGCCTGCCAGTGTGCCAGTTCCAGCGCCATTCAAGCTTCGGCTATCAACTGTGTCCTTGATAACTGTGGCTTTCTCGAGGCTTTGCGGGTCCAGGCTTCTGCCGCTGCTGTCTGCACTGCTTGTGCTTAGAAACTGGTCTAATAGAGCAGCAGAAATGGTGACGGTTAATCACAAAGCGTTTGTCGATACGCTATAGAGTTAGCCTACCTTGAAGTTAGAATCCAATGAACAAGCAGTTACAAATAGTTTGTAAAAGTCATCAGTGATGTGCCAACATAGATACGGATTCGGTAGAGATCTTCGAGAGTGTACAGAAATAGTAGCTAATTAAGCGCGGAGCTCCCTAGTATCAGGCACATCCCGTGCATAAACATGAAGCCTCTGAAGCTTGCAGATCCGAACTCTTCATACATACTAGTGCACGATTTGGCTGGGATGTTTATAAACCCTGCCGCAAATAACAAAGAAATAAGAGACATATTGGCATCTATTGCCAATCCTCATTCGGGGGTTGCTAGTAAGTGTAGCATTGGAACGGATTTCTCAAGAGTGTAGGAGGATTGATTTAGGGAAGTACGAAGCTCTCCCCGTCATGTTATTGTACTTAGCGTTATGTGAATCTACTCTTATCAATTGACCAACTTGGTGTATCAGTGATAAGGAAGATTTAAACATGCCATGATGTTTGAATAAAAGATGAATATAAATGTACATCGAATCACGACAGAATACTGATATATAAGCCGAAGCAGCTCTCTCAAAGCTCTGAGGCAACTCAACGACTATATACCTTACTCGCGAACATATACAAGAAATTCGACAAATATTGATCATTGAAGCCGACATGTGTAAGACTGTTACCACAAAGTTTTATTGCGAAATGTGCAAAGACTTTCTCACTGGGAGTAAGCTTGAAAGGGCTTGTGTGCACAAAGGAAAGGAAAATGGAACTTGTGTGCCAATAAGCGAGACTTTTAAAAGTTTGATGAGTTATCGAGCTTGCCCCGCCTGCTTGTTGAAAGAAGACGAAGAAAAGAAGGCGAAGGGAGAGGCATAATGGAATTGAGCCCAAGTTAGTTCAGCTGATGTCCAGGTGGTGATTTAGTGAGAAGTTTGTAGTCGAAATGATTCAGGAATAGTGAATAAAAACGATCTATAAAGCTGCGAGCTTGGGTATTTTGCTTCTACTACTTAAGGTCTCAGAATAAATAGTTTCGAGAGTCATACTCATCAAGATGCCAGGGGAACAAATCTCATTGTTCGTCAAAATGTGCACTGCCAAGTATATTAACTTCAGGTGTGAGAAATGCAATTACCTGCTCAGTTGGACCTCAGACCCTGTCTATTGCGACCATCCAGGGGAGCCTAGCAAAGGTTGCAAAATAGTTGTCGATCGTGAGAACAAGCCCTAGCCATGTGAATTCTGTCCAAGGTGTGAAGAGGAGAAGAAGAAACAGGCAGAGAAGAATAACATGTTAACAATGCATCGTCGCTCATGGATGCTGTTGACGCTGGTTTACTTTTTCTTTCAATGCCCGTTCCCATGCCTATGACTGTGTCGCCATCTCTAGCCACTGCATCATGTGGCACGCAACTGTCGCCGGAATGCTCTCCACAAACAGTCGCGGCGCCTGGTGACCTTACAGCGCGTGCAGAGTTCTGCGCCCGGTTGATGTCCCCGCAGTCAACGGGACTGGCAGAGACGGGCTTCAATGTATTTATTCATCCAACACAGACTCTCGCGTCAGAGGCGTTACGCGACGCGTTGGCAGGCAGTGCCCTGCACGCCACACGGAATCCTTTCAATGCGCGCCTCGTCGATTCTGAGATTGCCAGGCGTGCATCTAACATCGTTGAGGCGCTGCATATAGCATCAATGAGCAGCGAAACCGTCGATTTGAACATGCTACCTGCAGTCCAGGCACTGTTAGTATATCAATGCATGCGACTCTTTTCACTAGGCTTCATCAGCCAGCAGACGCAGGCGGAGCGCGATAACGTTGTGCTTCAAATCTGGGCGTCTCGATTACAACTACAACTATCGTCTAGTGACAGTGATCTTATGAAAGAAAGTTGGCAATCGTGGATTGAGAAAGAAGCCATTCGCCGCACACTGATATGTATTGAGCTTGCACAAGACACCTATACGTACCTTCGAGGCAATTGGCCAGCTGGGCTTCGATGCCATCACGATCTGAAGTTTAATGCGCAGAAAGTTCTTTGGGAGGCCAAATCAGCCGCGACATGGCGTCTTATCTGTGAAGACCCCGTGCATCCGTCGCTGCCGTGCAATATGCTACACTTACATGAAGACATTCGCGATGCATTCCCCGGTGATTTAAATGACATAGGAATCTTGTCACGCGCTGCGGGTGAGGGAATTGAAAACATGAATGACTGGCTTGGACGCGATGGAGTAGCTCTGCAGCGATGGGGTCAGGTGCTCATATGACCGCCTCTGGCATGATAGCATTTTGTTCAATACCCTGACCTAAACTCTAATTACAAACCATGAACTCCGATTCGGAGAAACTGACCATCTTTGTCGAGTCTTTTCCTGATTGATCCACCCTTCATCTCGTCAACGTCCCAAGCAGACCAGACGAACCGGCCGTGCAAAAAGGCCGCTTCTTCTGAAGCGCACCAGACAGCAAACGCACCCGGGAGGCTCACTACCCTTGTCAGTCATGTACGCACCATTACTAGGCTGCTCAAAGCTCACCATCATCCCAGTTAATTGTATTTTCCGTCATGCCCTTCTCTCGCACTTGATCTGTGAGCACAGCGCCTGGATGGAAGCTGATAATTTGGGTTTGGGACGGGTCAACTTCGTCAGCCAGCTTCTGAAGCAGTAATGTACCCGATGCTTTTGTCAGTGAATATGATGAAAGGTTCTTTGGGCTGCCGAAATCGTGAATAGCACCCGTTGAGACGTTAACGATGTAGTACTGAGTCGCACACAACGTGAGCGCCGTGCCTTGCTAGAGAGTGATACGCTTACCTTTCTTCCTCGTGCATCTTGTTGATGCAGTCGATCGCAAAGATGATGAATCGCGCGAGCGTTGACGATGATTTGATCCCATGTCTTCTCCCAGCCTTGTTCCGATAGTGTCCCAGCAACATTCAGAGCTGCGTTCAGCACCAAGACATCAACATGCACACCGTCTTCAGCCAGCCTGTCGTACATCTTATCAATGCTCTTGGGATCAGATATTTCACAAACAATTCTCTCAAAAATTCGTGTTGCCATGACTTTGGCAGCGAACGAGGCTTTTTGCTGCCTCGTCAAGTTTCCCGGGCGTCCTACCAGTGATGATGACTTTATCCGCACCAGCCAAACCAAAATTCGCAGCTATGGCGTAGCCAATGCCAGTAGATCCGCCAGTGACTCGTACTGTCTTGACAGCCTGGGATAAGAGAGGTTGATGAGGACTTATGGCATCATATGCCTTTGCATGGAACGTCTTAGATAAGGGAACTGGCTTGTACAAGAAGGTCGGAGTATTGGCGTCTGCTGACATGGCTATGAGAGATTGCGGATGAATAAAGGTCACAATGTAGAGCTGTGAAAAACAAGATTCTAGACCAGAAATTCTTGCATTTTATATAGAGGGTAGTTATTTGCATCAACCCTGTCACATATTTGCGGCGGACTATTCTGGATCATCTTTGCGGAAATCCGTTACACCGAGCGGCCAGCTGTGGATACAACTGCTGCTGGATATCCACATTAGACCGCAGCAACGCAAAGAGACATGACCAGGAGATAAATCCTGTATCTACTCAGAAAGACTTATGAAGAATCTGCCGGTCGGCTACTAATGAATCACCTAAATAAATAATTAGTAAGATATCAAGATGTTTCTTTAGTGAAACTCACTAGAAGCGCTTACTCTTTTTCTCGATAGATTGTGCGATGCATTTGGCCAACTCGAGAGTTTTCTCAGGGCGGGCTTTTTCAGCCAGGTTATCCTGGCTCTGTTTCTGGAGCACATCCGTAAAGCTGCGGATATAATCATGCATTGGCAGCGATCTGTTCCTGAGACATGTTTTCGTCACTTGTGGCATCTTGTGCCATATTTCCTTGCTCAGAAGATTCAGTCGACCGCGTAGATGAACGAGCAATTTGTCGCTGAAATAATGCTGCATGAGGGGTACGAGCTCTCGCTTTCTGAAGAAATCTGCGAAACATTGTGCTCCAGTAGTATCATCGTAGCGCTGTCTGGGGTAATTGATAGAAGAATGTAAACTCCGAAGAGTTTCCTACATGGACGGGCGATGGAGCACAAATGCTTCTGCTGGAAGGCAGCCAAGACTTCGACTACGTCACGCACGCGAGGGTATGCAAATGCCGTGATCCACTGAGTGGATTATTGCGTTGGGGACCTTCGAGTTAGTGCTCTTGTTGGGGAAGGTTTCGGTAGAGGTCTGCTCATTAGGGCTTTATGATACCCTCATTCTCATCTGTGAGAATTGGTTGGTGGAATCAAACCTTCATTTTTCTGTTAATAGGGACAAGCTGCGCACATGTCACGTTCGATCGTCGGCTTTGTAGGTATCCCATGGAGGGGTTGATATGTTCCTCGCATTATCTTTCCACCGAACCTAATGGTAATCAAAGCATCAAACAGTCTTCTTGACTGGGATGCACTCCAACAGCCTAACCTTGTCTCTCTGCAAAGCCTCCTCGAGTGAGGTCAAAGGAATGCCAAACTTCTCTTGGACCTGTTTTGCCCCGCTTTCAACAAAGCCAAAAGCCATCGTATTGGCAAAACGCTGAAACACTTGACCAAAAACACTGATTCCCAACTTCTCGACCTCTTCGGGAGTGCGCTTGACAACTCCAACTTCTCTTCCGCTGACCCTAATCAGAATGTCACGAACCTGATCGAAAGCAAGCAAGTCATTTGCAAGATCAATCTCCTGGTTCATGAACTTCGTAGGGTTCTGTAAGGCTGCAGCTGCATACTTTCCCATGTCATGAGCATCTGTGTAAGGGATTTTCGCGTCGCCAATGAGAAGATCATCTATCTCTCCCTCAGTTGGGAGACGGGGAAAGTTGTTGTAAACACCAGGGATGAAGAAGTCGTGATGAATGAGTGCCGGCCGCAGAATAGTGTAGGATCCAAATTTGCTTGCGCGGACAATATTCTCGACCTCATATTTGGACGTATAGTATCCGTGAAGAGCAGGAATAGCTTCAACCTCCTCATTATCCCAAGTATCCTTCTTATCAGCACAAATAGACGTAGCTGCGACGAGAGTCTTGATGCCAGCTTTCTCACAAGCCTCAACAATTGTCTTGGCTTGGACAAGTTCGAGACCAGGAAAAGGAACAGTGTTAAGAAAAGCGGCCTTACAGCCCTGAGCGGCCTCAAAGATGTCATCGAAGGTCTTGCTTTCTCCTTGGAAGAGGGTGATGTTGGGGTCGCTCAAGAGTGCGGGTATCTTTTCAACGTCGCGAACAACAGCATGAACAGTCTGGCCTGCTTCGAGGAGGTGTCTGATGACCCATTGGCTTTGTTGGCCAGTGGCTTGGGTGACAAGAAAGGAAGACATTATAACTTGGGGTGATAAACGATACTGGTACTGATAGAATGAAAGTGTTACAATAGTGAAGATTATAATGTAAATGGTAGTTCTTCAGAGAAGCTCCAGCAGTATTTATTCCTTTGGCTGTTGATCTTCATCCGCCGTTTCAAGTCCTCGATACATTTGTAAATTCTCGTGATTTCCAATATGCTTCGTAATTACGAATACCCATGATACAATAGTTCTCTGATGCCTGACTGTTCACGGGCATCTTAAAAGTCCGTTCGTACTTGACGCTTAGCGCAGACTAGAATCCGATCTTAGCTTCGATAAAAGTTGCTTCCAGTGGGGGAGATGATGACAGGGGAAGATCTGCGCAGAGCCATAATTGGCGCTTCTATACTTAGTGCTGATGACAAATTCGCTGTCTGCTTATCATTTTAGAGACCCCATCAGCAGCAACTTCTTCCGAGAGATTTAGATCTTACGGCATCCATCATCGCTACGATACCTGCTGTCGAATTGAAATCGTCGGTGTTCGGACTGTTACAGCTGAAATGAAGCCCCGAAAGGCCTGTTGGACTTGCACAGGTTAGTGTCTCACAAGCGCAGGCGAACTGCGCATGACTAAGTGTCACGCAACAGCTCGCAAGATCCAGTGCGATGGACTCCGGCCGAAATGCGGCAAATGCGATCGCTCTCAATTAGTATGTCAGGGTTATGAGACTCGTTTATCGTGGCCCAGGAACAATGACAGGAAGCGAGCCATAGTGTGCAATACTACCCAGCAAGTGCCTTCGTCCCCCCGAAAGAAGAGCGAAATACCAAGCGGTCTATTCTTAATCAACACGTCATCGCAGGATGTCGAGCTTTACAACTACCTCTCCTCGCAATACCAACAGGCGCTGGTGACCACTTCGCCCTCAAGCACACTAAAGCAACCAGGAATACATGCCAATCAGAATGAACTGTTCCAGTATTGTAAGAGACCGGTCATGCTTAGAAGTCTACATATCTTCTGACTTCCCTCAGTTTACGACTTAGCACATTTGTCTTTAGTAACGTTTAGTTCAACGACTGCCAGAATCCGTGATGCACTCATGACCAGGGCTATCGACAACACAGCCTCTGGTTCAGCTCTCCTCCATGCTATACTAGCGTACTCATCTCTTCATCGCCATGGGCTGAGCAAAATAGCTCTCAAATTCAAAGTCCAGGCACTTCACTTGTTATCTACTTCTGTGAAAGATGGCCAAATGTCCGTGGCGGATGCGTCGCAGCACGTCGCAACATCTATGCTACTTGGGTCATTTGAGGTGCGTCATCCCCGAAACAGTTGATTATCTCCTAACTTTTTAGACTTTGCGTCCTACGGAAAGCTCAGGTGAGTGGTTGTGGCATACTTGGGGGGCTATGGATGTCATTCAAGCCACCAAGCTTGACGACCATTCCGCTGGCAGCGAAACGTACTATCTTCTTGACTGGGCCAACTACCATCATACCCTCTCTCGATTCAGTACGAAACACTGGCGGTACAGAGTACTCAACCTCGAGACCTCGGATCCATCCAGCCAATACAGCCATGTTTCCCCTCCATTATCGATATACAGACCAGTATGTTCTCGTGCAACGGACATAAGATTTATTGACTGAACAAGCTTTCAGAACCATCCCTCCGTAGATCCAACGTCTGCAATCTTGGGCCTCCTCTTCGAGGCAAGTGACATTTTGATCGATCCATGCGATGTGAAAAGTCACAATCCTGGATATCGCCACTCACTCCAGAGGTTAGAAGCACGAGTTGACGACCTCATCGCGACTCCAGTGCCCAACGATTTAAATCCTGAATCCGCTTTCGCTCTGGAGCTGTACCGTGCCGCAACACGGATATACATAGCGCGCGCTTCACAAAGTCCATATGATGCGCCAGCTTTGTTGGACGGCTTGGTGGATCAACTGTTCAATGGACCAGTTCCGACATGTACATGCATTCACTTTTTCCCTTTGCTTATTCTTGCATGCGAAGCACGGAGGGATGACCAGAGGGCGGCAATTCTAAATTTAATTGATAGGACTCAGCGCGATGCGCGGATAAGAAGCATGAAGGCTGTCACGAGTGCCATTCAGGCTATCTGGGTGCAGCAGGATCTTCATGCCGATAGCGATGTGCTGGTCAATTATCTTGATCTTCTCAGCATTGGGATCAGTTCAAGTAGTACTATTCCTTCCTTTGCATAATAATCACTATAACAATTTCACAGAAATGGGACTTGGAGAGTGATTTAATGATAGGATATCGGACCCAAGGCTGCAAGATTTATGCAAGCAAGCGGAAACAGGATTCTTATCTTGCTCTGAATCGCAAATGACCATCTCCCCTCGTGCCCCGGATTTTAAGCAATATCGAGTAATGGCCCGAGCCGGGTTCCTGGCTGACTGGCGATCGCCATAATCTGATTTGCTGGTGTTGATATCTGACCACACAAGCGATATCCTCTATCAGTTAGGCCAGACTCGGTAGTGAGACATGCGCCACCTGCTCAAATGTCTTGGGTGAATGTCTCATTGGTTGGCCGCCTTCCTAATGCAGGCGCCACGGCAACTTGAGATCAGACATTGAGGTAGCATTGGGATTTTTGGGTGATTCAATGATCACATGGACTTTTTGGGCGCTTGGAAATGTCCGAGGAGTCTTGCCAAGACGATAACTTCTTCTAAATGCCGGAGCTTGTGTACTGAACTTGGCATCTGAGCGACTTCAGAACACTACGTTACTTTTATGGCATACTCCTCTACTTCACATTTTATTTGGGGGACTGCTAGAAAGGAGAAGCCATTTTCGAGAACAATCGGCTTGGCTTATCGAGATGTCACTAGCTAGCCCGGTGCCCATATCACGCTCTTGCGAATACTACCTTGGCTTGCAACTATCATATGAAGCTTCGGCTTGTGGGAATAATTCAGCTTTGGGTTACATCGTCAGTAGCTGGTACAGATCAAGTGACGTGCATTCACTTTCCTTATCTCGATGCTATTTTGCTGTCGCCAACCTTATCGGAAGCACGCCTGTTTATCAGCCCTGTCGCCAGATTGCAAATACGACACTGGCTTGCAAACGACAATATCACCCGACTCCAAGCGATGGTTAAATCATTCCCATTATTCGGTTGTGTTATTTCCGTAGATATTCGTCACCATGTGTTCTTGACAGTTGCCATGATCGCCGTGGAAGCTGAAACAGATCTGCAACGTTGCAACCGACCGCGAATGGCTCTAGCTGCTCTTTTACTCGCTCCTCTGCTCCATTCTGCCTAATCATCTTCGAGCAATCTCTGCCTTGAGAAAGTCACTTGAGTATTCTGCACATGTTCTTTCTTCATTCATTGCAACTCAACATGTCTTTGAAAGCCCTGCTGAGGCGAGTCAATGACTTTTGGGTATGACCGACTTCCGATTGTCTCGAGATATGATCTTGATTGCGATGACTTCGAGAATATTTCCATCCGTATTTAAACCTGTAGAAAGCCCGAGCACAGAGACTAGGGAGCATACTATATCAACTACAACAGGAAACACTAAACTGCAATTTTACAACTATCTCACATACTCGCACTAACTCAACATTCACAATGGCCGCACTCGACGATATCACTTCAGACATTCCTGCCCTCGTTGTTCCAGCCAACAACGACGAGGTCTCTGAAGAGGCCACGGGTAGCGTCAACGCGGTGTACTTCACGAACTGGTATGTTTCCCTGCTCACGTGTTTAGGCGCCTTCGCTCATTCTATGCAGGGGCATTTATGGGCGCAACTACCAACCTGCGGACCTGCCCGCGTCGCAGATCACTCATGTGATTTATGCTTTTATGAATGTGAGAGCTGATGGTACAGTGTAAGTATCTAACCCAGCGACGGCGGCTCGGTGTTGATATTTGGTAGTTACACTGGCGACTCATATGCCGATCTCGAGAAACACTATACCGGCGACTGCAGGTTCACTCTCTATAGACCCTTTCGAATGGCACTAATTTCTATACAGCCTGGCAAGAGCCCGGTAACAACGCCTATGGATGCGTCAAGCAGCTCTTCCTCCTCAAAAAAGCCAACCGAAAACTCAAAGTCATGCTGTCTATCGGCGGCTGGACCTGGTCAACAAACTTTCCAGCTGCTTCTGCCTCTGCTGCTACTCGAGCCACCTTTGCCAAGAGCTCCGTTACCCTCATGAAGGACTGGGGCTTTGACGGTATCGATATCGACTGGGAATATCCCGCCAACGCCACCGATGCGAGCAACATGATTCTCCTTCTCCAAGCCGTGCGCAGCGAGCTTGATTCTTACTCCAAGCAATACGCAAACGGATACCACTTCCAGCTGTCTATCGCTGCCCCGGCCGGTCCCGATAACTATAACAAGCTCAAGATGAAGGAACTGGGGTCGGTTTTGGACCACGTTAACCTGATGGCTTACGACTACGCCGGCTCCTGGAGCGCCTACTCGGGACATCAAGCTAACAAATACGCCAATACGAAGATCCCCAACGCCACTCCCTTTAACACTGACCAGGCTGTCAAGGCTTACATCAACGGCGGCGTCCCTTCAGCCAAGATGGTTCTCGGCATGCCCATCTACGGCCGCGCATTCGAGAACACTGCGGGTATCGGACAGCCATACTCTGGCGTCGGATCTGGAAGTTGGGAGAATGGCATCTGGGACTACAAGGTCTTGCCCAAGGCCGGAGCTAGCCTTGTCTATGACCGCGATGCTCAAGCCTCTTACAGCTATGACGCGAACACCAAGGAGCTTATCTCTTTTGATACACCTGGTATGGTCGCGAACAAAGTCCTCTACATCAAGCATCTTAAGCTCGGTGGAAGCATGTTCTGGGAGGCGTCTGCTGACAAGACTGGTGCTGACTCGCTTATCGGTACCAGCTCTAAGAAGCTTGGGACTCTGGATAGCACTAACAACTGCTTGAGCTACCCCAACTCTCAGTATGCCAACATTGCCAAGGGGCTTTCTTGAAAGGTTTTTACGTAGCCTAGATGGGGGCTTGGTGATCGGGATACATGATCACGATATGTATTCGAGTTACCATAAACATTCGCTTAGATATCACTGGACATTCGTTTGACATCGCTACATGGTGTCAGTAACAATACATCATTTGTATTTTCTCTCATTGTTTCCAAGATAGGGAATGTATCATCTCTGTTAGTAGTTCAGTCATTCCGATAGTGCATTATCCGGTGCGGACATGGAGGGGGCTTGCGGCCCGCTCTTCGGATATTTCACTTGATAAGCGGGTAATGCACACGAGTCGGGAGAGCGGATAAGTCTTTCGAATGCGAGCACCATATAAATACCGATTCCCTTATCTCGCGCTACCTTGAATTGGAACGCCACTCTGAGAACATGCGTATCCGTTTATTGCTAGGACTGAGGCTTCACGAGGACTGGAGGGTCTTCATGGGTGCAAACATGACTAGTCAAGTTGAGGCTGAGTTTATTGTAAACTATTCCAAACTTGTCTAAATGTTCGTTTCCTTTGCATCGAAGTCTCAGGGTTCTCACATCCACAATCTATGCTGATGGTCTCTCCTTCCCTTCCGTCCTGAAGCACCAGCGATGGGTCAGCTTGTGAACCGCCGCCATACGACTTAAGAGATAGTGCCAGAGTTATCGGCACAGTCAAACACCTTCGCGATCAGCCCATTTCGGTAAGCATCCTGGATGGCAACGGCTACGCTGTAACTTCAAGGGGCGTTAGCTGTCACGCATCTTTCAAGGGTGAGTTCTTTCACTTACGTTCCGGCAACAACCATAAAGGATCCAACCAGTACAATCAGGGCATGGGACCAATAAGCTGCCTTTCGAGACAGAATGTCGGTTCTGTAATGCTTGAAGTCCTGCATCCACAACAAGGCAGGGAAGATCAAACTGAAGGGCGCGAAACAGACGGCGGCAGCAAGTCCCAAGAGGTAGTTAAGGATAGGAACAGCCTCAGCAATGATGAAAGCAAGGATACCTAGAATAAGATTGCTTCCAATCCAGGTGGACCAATGCACCATAGTGTTCTCCTGAAGATGGTGCGAGTCTCGCAGAATACGGACAAAGATGTACTTTGCAGCCACGTGCTGATAAATGCCGACGCCAATGATAAGACCTGGAAGCGCAATTCCATATGAGATCTTCTTGAAAAGGGGACCAGCACTTCCAAAAGCAGGCGTTGCAAGCCAGACGCCGCACCATCTGTAGATCACAAGCGAGAAAGTCAAGTACATAGCAGTTACGCAGACACCTGTAACAAGAACGGCCTTTCTGTAGTGCTCGGGGCGCTTCATTTCCGAAAGGACTGGCAGATACATAGATGAACCACTGTTGCTGATAAAGATGTTTGCAGAGGCAGTGATACCAGCCACGAAGGTAGGGTGAGCAATAGCAGTCCAGCCGAGATCGTAGTCGCCTGTCTCAGGGGCCATCGCTGGGCGATCTTGCTGAGTGACTGCAACGACGAAGATAAAGACAGCCACGAAGAAGGTGAAGAAACCGATCCATGTGAGCCAGCCGAGTTTACTGAAGGTTCGGACTGAGGAAAACATTGTAATTGAGATCGCGCCGATGAGTGTGAAGATAACGGTGCAGGCGCCGTGGTTGGAGAGGGCATTGAAGGCTGTGGAGATGGATACAATGCCGGCGGCTGAGATGAGGACTTGAGCAACTAGGATTTGCAGACCAACAAGTTCCTTGCCAAATCGACCCCAGAGACGGCCGCACATATCAGCGAGTGCTATTGTAATTCGTTAGTGCTGCACATAGCATACATCTCTAAAAAAGGGTCGACACGTACTGTGACACTCGGGGTGACGGTTTCGGAACTCTCCCAAAATCACTGCCGTGTCTAGTTCGAAGCCATTAGCCAAACGCAACTCAACAAGGTAACAGATATTCTACTTACAGGTATTCAGAGTATGCCAGCCAACAAGAGACAGACCGCCACCGACAGCACCAAGCGTTGCAAAGGCACCAGGCACGCTGAGAATGCTCATAGCAAACTGGATCTTGAGGAAGATGACAGTAGCTCTCTGCCAGCTGACAGTTCTGAACTGAACACCATCTTCTGTCTGCCGAAAGACCTCATGGGACTCAAGGGTCTCGCCTTTGAGAGAGACAGCCTCCACATCAGCAGGCCTCGGCTTATACGGTGTGACCTTGTCGTCAACCACCTGTTGGACTTCGTTGGAAGCCATGCTTAGCTCTTTACTCTTTGATGGTAGATATATAGAAAAGGTAAAAGATGGAGATGAAGAGGAAGTGACTCGGTCTGTGTTGGCCAAGTTGATGGCGATCTTGCCCTTATTATGACTGAATTCCGAAATCGGTTGCTACCCCAGGTTATCTACCCCGACTTTATCTTTGGGCCTAGACCAGGGTTGCATATCGTGAGCTAGACAGTATCAGATTGGTCTTATGGGGTCCTTTATCAAGTGTAAACCTTGTCAACCACTGATATTTAGCCGCTTATCAGAGCCAACTTTGGCGATATGTCCGTCTGGAATTGCCCAATTACATTGAATTCTATTCCCTAATAATAAGATCGGCTAAGGGTTGTAATCTATATATATGCCTATAGGTCACGCTAGTGGATTTCGTACACCATTCCGCGCCACAAGGCTAATTCCGCTCTAAGAGCTGTGAGCACGTTTTAAGGCGTCTCTAGGGAACCAGACCGCTGGAACGCCATGCCGTTACGCTGGTGTTGGCGACTTCGCTTCTCTCACGAGGCTGCAGAATTGCCAGGCTGTTATGCCTTTACTCTGTAGCTGTCGGATACGGGGATCGCAAAACACCACTATACGAGGAGGTTTGACGGCCTGGAAGCGATTAATCTCCTGGTGCCGCCTCGATTGAACGAATTGCCAAATAAAGCTGAGGCGCTTGACAAGAGCCATCAAACACTCAATATGCCAGATTTGCTATCATGTTGAACAATTTTATGTCTCTCAATTCTAAATTATGTGGTTGGGAAGAGTCTCGTCTGTTCTTGAATCACGGAATCGTGATGATTGGAGCTCAGGACTGAAAGTCGTGTCAGTCTGCCATGACTCGTTCTAAAAGGGAGATGGTGCCCTATTGAACTCAACATGAGTCCAGTCAACTCATCCTCCCTATAGCGCAACCATCTTGAGACCACTGACCAATCAATCTCGCACTTCGGCATTTATAGATATGCGAAATGGCATGAGGGTGTGTTGACTAGTAATTACAGCCGTTATATGATACGAACGTGGTTGCGGGCCGCTCAGCGGAAAAAGCACCTCCATTCGCCCGTATCCGCTATCTTTCAGTGGGTAACAGCCGCTAGTACGCCGTAAGCCTGGGGGATAGTAGCGCTATCATATAGCACTACTGGTATCTGAGTCAACTGATTGTAATGGTTACTAATGATTGTGTCTATGACGGGCGCAGCTAAACAGAGATGCGGACTTTGTTGACTCAAGAGGCGTGCGTCATGAGATCATGCGATAGTCTGCCGTTGATCTCTCGGTAATCCGGATATACAGGACTCATTTGGGAGGACTCTTGGAGCCGCAGTTCGTTGCTTAAGAACACAATGAGAGCTTCAGTTACACCCATGATAGCAGCAATTCAAGTGACTCATTGACTCTCAGCAATAAATCTTCTCATAAAAAAT
Source organism: Fusarium beomiforme (assembly GCA_002980475.2). Classification (NCBI taxonomy): domain Eukaryota; kingdom Fungi; phylum Ascomycota; class Sordariomycetes; order Hypocreales; family Nectriaceae; genus Fusarium; species Fusarium beomiforme. The sequence continues at coordinate 26,800 of PVQB02000367.1, read as the reverse complement.
TACAATTGATCTGCATTGCGTCAATACACTGTCGCACAATCATGTACGCAGACATCAGCAAGCCCCCAGCTCCTCTCCCAGCCACAAATCTCAAGGTCTTGAGACCTGGCCTGTCTTTGCTGTATCCACTTTCTCGACGCGGTCATGGCCCTGGCCTAATTATCCTGTCTGCCACTACTTCAGACCCGGTGGCTTTCTACGAAGGTGTTCCTTCATCATTGGTGAAGTGGGCTGAAGAAGGTTACGCGGTTGTCCAGATCGAGGCTGAGGCTTTCGAGGGAAAGGACAGCGGGGCGGTTCTTAGAGAAGCAATTGATGCCCTGAAACAATGCGAGAAGTGCGACCTCAACGATAAAGTGGGCTTGGTTTGTAAGTTCCCATCGATATTTCCCTTGCATTTTACTTGCTGAAACAGTTCTAGCATATAAGCCCTCTCTATGGAACCTGGCTGCTTCGGGAATAGATCAGACCCCAGAGATCGTTGCCAGCATCCTATACGCAGATGCACAAACGGCGGACTCTCTTGTCTCCTGCAAAAAGCCTCTGCTAAAGCACATAGCCGGCCGAGACTTCAAGCCCTCAAGTCAATCACAATACCCATACAAGGAGTCTTCAAGCTATGCTTTCGCGACGCCGGGGCACTCCCACTTTCATTATACAACCGAGTCAGTGTCTCATACTCGAAACCTCCAATTCCTAAAGCCCAAACTGAATGGACCGTATTTTGACCTCGAGGCTATTTGGGATGAACATACCTGGTATGAGTTCAGTGATCGATCAGTGCAGCATACCATGAGCACAATGGTTCAAGAGCCTTATGTGAATCATGTTCCAACGGTTCGTTTTGCTCCGGCTATCCTACTTGGAGGTTTTAACTAATTTGGTGAGCTAGTTGACTGGCGGTATCGGTCGAAGCAGTCTTACCAAGTTCTACAGAGATAACTTCATCTTCAACAACTCTTTAGATACTACGCTTGATCTCATTAGTCGCACGATAGGCATTGACAGGGTCATTGATGAATTCATCTACAAATTCACTCACGATCGTGAGATTGACTGGCTGTAAGTATTCCCTACTTGACATGATACTCACTGATGACTGACTGGCATAACATAGCTTGCCGGGTATTCCGCCCACTTTTCAGCGAGCAGAAATTCCCTTCACCGCTGTAGTCAACATCCGAGGCGATCGCCTTTACCATGAACATATTTCTTGGGACCAAGGCACTGCTCTCCGACAACTTGGCCTCATGCCTGAATACCTGCCCTTCCCGTATCCTATCCCGGGTCAGGCAGGAGGTCCAGGCGCAAAGTACGAATATCGTGTTCCTGTGATCGGAATCGAGACAGCGGATAAGATGCGGGATAGAAACTCGGTTGCATCGAATGAAATGTTCAGTTACAAAGTGAGGGCGGTTCAAGATGGCTCGGAATCCGCCCATAAGAAAGAGCTTGCGAAGCAGGAAGCGGACGTCGTCGATGCAGCTGCATGAGGTATTTACATCACAAAAGAAATACTTAATATCACTATGGATCTTTCTCTTGCATATGATCGTATTTAAACCCCCATCTATCTAGACTTCTTTACATCATAGTACTCGGGATAAGTCTGCTTGTAGCCCAACACGAATCTTCCCCAGTAAGCAGCCGTTGTGAGTAAGATCCGACTAACTACCCGACCCAAGAACTCCCAGGGAATTGGGACAACCAACGGAGTATCGGCGCTGTGAAGAAAAACGAGAAGCTGGAAGATGCTTGGTTGAGTACCCGCAGACTTGCAGTCATCCAAATATCCAAAGAAGTTCCTAAAGAATTGCTGTTCATTCTCATACGACTCTGGAGTCAAATGGATATCGACTACCAAGTCTCTAGTGTCGCTGGCATTTTCAAATCGGTGAAAGTCGCCAGCCTTGACAGAAGCAGTAGCTTGCCCGTCTGGATCATCGGACAGAACCGCAAACGGGCTTGGATTTAGGCCGCGGTAAAAGTTACCCTTGCCCGACTGGACGCGGAAGAATTCATCTTGATATATGTGATAGTGAAACGGCGGAGCGATGATGGAAACGCCATTTTTCTTGTCTGTTGGTGGGATCCGATGGGTCATGATGTATTTTGACCCGGGGGCCGAGAAGGTAACCGAAGACTTGCCGGCTTCGTAGATGATTGGGTTATTTTGGGCATTTTGGGTGCGGGGCGGCCCGGAAGATCTGAGAAATGAGAGCATTGTGCTTTTGGGTCTATTGCTGAGCCTGCTGGATAGAGATAAGTTGAGTAATGAGCGGTTTTGAGGGGCAGAGGAGAATAAGTGAATGCCGGGTGGATGAGTTGTTGCCAAGACTTCCCATAGCCGAACCTGGCACTTCTAGCCTTAGTCAATGTTTACCTTAGCATTACAATACCCGACGGCTGATCTACAACACAGATCTGCAAAATCATCCAACATTGGGATTGGCTGGTCGGCATCTCCTCAAAGACGATATGATTGGTAGTCCCATACTCATTAAGATCAAGGGCTTCCGGACTTTAGAGGAGGCGGCCACGAGTTAATTATGGTTTCATGGACTTATGCGAGTATTGATTACATATGGCCACTACAGGCCCATCTTCCATGATTGATGAAATAAGGTGGATAGTTGACAATCTTTTCATTACTCTGCTGACCTTGTAAGCACCCCAAGAAATACTCTAGAGTTTGGAAGAAAATCAAAATTAGTATAATCCTAGTAAAGAAATCCACGAAATCGCCAAGTCTCTGACGATCCATAATCATAATTCCTGAGTGATTTAGTGATCTGGAAATAAAATAATATACAAAAAATCTATGTCTAGCCCAGCTTTTACCTAATGAGCCCTGCGCATTAAATCGAGGGCCAACCTCTGTACTGTTATCCCATTTTAGTCTGGCTAGATATAAGATGAAATTATAACCTCAATCATGGGTGCACTAGATCTTCACGGGATCCTTGCGACTCCCCACACGTTTCCGGCCTCTCCAAGAACTGCATTTCTAAATCGACCTTTACATAAATCTTCTTACTTGACGAGCCCTCAACATCATCAAGCTGCTCCCAATTATCACCCACTTCGCCTCTGTGCGTCCGGCGTACGGCCGATACTGACTGTGATGTGATAACAGCTCGACTGGTCCCGGAAAATGGCGTAATGTGGGCTGGAGAGCTGCCTGCAGATGAATCGAAATGAAAATGAGAGCTGACGAGCTTGCGTAGCGAAGGTAATGAACCGGCGACTATTCCAATTCCTGATTCGAGAGTGGACCAGAGGACGACATATGCGACATTATCTAGTTTTGTTAGCATGGTAACAGAAAGAAATATTCGAATGGTAACTGACATAAGTAATCATGGGTACGAGAGAAAGCCCTCAAGTAGGGCAGTCGAATTATAGTGCAAAGTGAAGCCCTGTTTAGGAAGGTTAGCCATGCATCTCTCTGCCCAGAGAATTACTTACAGAGCACCCAAGCCAAGAATGATACTGACAGACACCTTAGTGGCCCTCCTCATATTGGACTTGTATAACATGAAAACGGGCAGTATAGCGCAGATCCAATCAGATATGACCGCACCAACAGTCGCCACGTATGCTATACTCATTAAAAACGGTATTGAACAGTTCCCGCGATTGTCCCAGCTGGCACTGAGAGGCCTGCATCCAACGAAACCGCCAATGACGTTGTAGAACAGGGTTACTATAGTAAAGATGATGGTGCCCCAGACAATGATACGATGGAGTTTCGTGACGGCAATGCGTAATAGAGTGACGCAAATGGAGCATTTGAGAGGAATCAATGATATGCAGTATAAAGTTTGTCCGATCCAAAACCACTATACACATGGATTAGCAGGTATAAAGATATCATCCTTGTCAGAGAATACCTTGCGCCCTTCAACTTGTAAGAAGTCGTTCAGATCTTCGTCCTTTGTGCCCAAGCCGACGTAAATACCATGAATGCCAACTGCAGTAAAAGCAACATGTAGCATCTAGCACGTTGTTAATTCCATATATGCACCTTGTATCATTTACGGCACAAACTCACCCAGCCGAAAAGCATAAGGCCATCATCAATACCGAAAATATGATATCTCAAACGAACAAAACATCGCAGAATAACAATGATGGCAGTTGGAATGAGGAAAAAGATGGAGACACCAAGCAGAGTACGCGCCAGACCCTGAGGGTCCACCGACCTGGCGCTTTCATCAAGCATGACGGCGATGAGATGCTGACGAACCCACACTCACAAGCGCAGAGAAACACAAATACAACAGCGCAGGGCCGGCATTTTGAAAGCCGTCTCTCCTTTTCAAAACAGCTCCGTGCATCGGGCATAGCAGAGTTGGCGCCAATCCCCGCGATTTGACTCCACCATGTCATCTTTAAGACTGTGGTCTAGTGAACCTTATCGACGCTGGGCCAAGGACATCGCAAGGAAAACGCCATAGGAGCAGGGGTGCTGACTCGTAGCTCGATTGACGGGTCTGCGCCAGCGCTTCCAAAGACCGCATCGAGGTAAGGCGTCGATATGGCAGCAAGCCGTGAGCTCAGTTAAAAAAATTTTGGTGGTAGCTTTCGCGCAGATCCTAAACCACTAGTTGAGCTGTTCTCTTGGTTTGATGCTAATTTGTCTAGAGGGTCTAACAAAAAACGGGATTGAGTTGGTGGTGAAGCCAGCCAGGATTCCCTGTTTCTGGTCCCCGCGGGTTGTCAGGTTGGTGGCTTGTCGGCCGCTGCAGATAATGACTCAACCCTGGATTCTAAACGGAGTTAATCGCATGATTCTCAGGCCAGGTTACAGATATTCAGATTGCACGGTTCATCTGGTCAGAGCGTGCATCGCGAGCCGTCGATGATCTTCTGCCAAGGGTCTTCGAAAGTTCATGATGACATTTTCCACCATAGATAACGATTCGCGTTAGGCACGCGTCCCATCCGACGAGAAAACGATGACCGAACTCTCCAATGTCTTCAGTCCAAGCTTGGTCACAGATTCAGGGGTAAAACCAGGGGTCTATGCACGGCGGATTAGTGCACTACAATAGGTCCTCGGGGACCTGACGCACTATTCCCGATAGCTACATTCCATGAGAAGCCTTCATACCTGTTGTGGCACTTGTTACCGGTTGATCATTAACCATGCCAGACGAAAACCTTCCGAAAACCGATCGAGACTGACTATCGTCAAGCCACTAGCTTTAAGCTGGGGATTGAAGCTAGGAAGATGATTCCATGCATCCGATACGCTACCGGTTTGACACAAGCTCCATACGTAGCTTCGCTCGGAATGCATAATACTTGGCAATTTTTGAACAGCTTGGTCCCTGGAATCATCGCTTGGAACTATTTCCGGTGTTCCTGCTGTACGCTATGACAGAGAATTCTGTGGCTTTGTCACTAACCAGCCTGTTACACCCTTGTAACGGATTGATGCCTCATGCTTATTATCTGGAACGAATTGGCTACCCTTTTCAGCCCAATATTCTGCAGCTAGTCTAGTTCGTCAATAACGGCAATCTAGAAGAAACACAGATGTATCTTATTTTCATCATTTTCGGAACTATTGATCCACAGTGCTGACCAATTCCGATAACCTGGTCGTTCGCAAACGTTGCAACCCGCGCGTCATTACTCATACATTTTTAAATGAGAAGAAAAGGCACTTGGCTTTTCTAGAGATTTGAGAGATCATCAGAAGGTCCATTGGCTTAATTACAATAATTGATTGGAAGAGATTGTTTTGTTTCGTATGGACCGAACAAACCCAGCCGTGTTGTCTTCCACCTCGGATAAGCCGAGGTGAAGGAGAGGCCCTGCATTTGCGCGTCCACAGAAATAATAAAGATGCCTGCATAATGATTTAATGGGCGGAAGCTGGGCCGGCCAGTTCATTTGACCTGCAGTGAACGCTGTACGGATATTACGTACTTTTCCAATCCCGATTCTTGACATTGGTCCGGCCATCATGCAAGGATAAAATCTGGGGACGGTCTTTTCGTGTCCCGCGAAATCCAGGTTGTTCAACAAATTGACATCACCAACATGACGTACATTCATGCAGCCCTGCTTTTCTTTTTGTTTTTGTTTTTCTTTTGTATCACACAAGAAGCAGGCCAGAATGGAATGAGAGAAACCAAGGCGTCTTGAGGGTCGTTGGTAAATGTCTTACAATAAGCAATCTCGAAAGGTCTCTGACTAGCGACGCTGATGCAATTAGTGTGCAACCATCACTGAACTGAAGACCAATTGCCAATATCTCAAACAAGCCGCGAAACGGTCACGCTATTATTAGTCTGACTGTAGTAAAATGCCATGATCGATTGCCGATTTATAGACCCTTAAATTAATCGGATGCATACCCCGCAAATTGAGAAATGGGATCCCAGCCTAAGCTCATACAGGGTAAGCCAACTAACTAGTGCATCAAACTCTGATGCATCTTCGCCGGATCAGCGCGGACTTCGGAGACCCTAGCCGGCTCAGGTAAACCCATTCAAGAACAGCATGGCCGATAATGATTAACGGCAGTATTTCCCAGGATCGGCTGAAAACTTTGCCCAGATGTTGCTACCTGCTACGTAAGCTGATCCTCAAGATCGTTGATTCGTCACCCAGTCATGGCTGACGAAGCATCTGACAGGCCAATTAATGCCTCTCGTGAGGATGCAATGCCACGCATCTCAGACTTCACCTGGATGGCTATGCAATCTACTCCTTTTCATTTCAATTGTTGTATCTTGGCGCACTGATTGTCTTTCGCATGCTGTAACATGTTCGGCCGCGCTATTGATGTCCTAGACCCCGATCTTAGGGTTGAAGCAATGTCTGACTCGGAATTCCCGGTGCAGGGGGCTGATGAGATTTTAGTTTGCCTGCTTACTGCCTGATGAAAGCATCAACACTGAGTTTGGGCATAAATGATCGGCTATAACTGCGATTTTCTTTACTTTAGCTACAGAAATACTCGGTAAAATCATGACTTAAGGATCCAGTACAGCAAGAATAAAGCAATGGAACTGTCGTGATTAATGGTACTTTCTTTGTGACCGCGAACTAGTCGGCTTTACCGTCCCGTGTCCCTGCTTCATCAACCCGTCAAACAGGAAGCGATACCCTGTAGATCACGATAGCCAAGATGGGCACGAGGTAGCACTGCCGCTCTGCTAGGAATGCAACTAAGAATGTCAACGCCCCATGCCGTCATCGATTCCTCCACTTCTTTAACCCTACCTTAAACCCATCTCGACACTTTAAACTTCACCGGCGCATCGATAAAACTTCAAAATGGCCGAATCACCCCGAGAAACCGTTGCAAAGCATTTATCAGACCCCAGCAAGCCGCTAAGACCGATTCTCACGTCTCTTAATGGCGATAATAGCTGGTTGATGTCCTTCCCTAGACCTGAGGTGGAGAGGGCGGCTACGGGGAAGGTCTTCCACCATCTTGCTTTTGAACCATGGCTTAATGGAGCTGCGCATGTTGGGCATCCATGGATTATTCACCTTGCTCGTGTTGAGAAAGAAGGTATCTCGACGTTCGAAGACCTGGAGAATCTTATTTGCGAGATCGAGCAAGCAGCTTCAGCCCACCTGCCATCGAACGCAAATGACCGAACAGTTAAGCAAAAGCCGACATACCTACTAGATGCTATTCTTCTTGGCTTCTTTTACTCCGACCATCTCCATCCTCAGACTTTGAAAACTTTCCCTCCAGAGATTCCTGTCATCGTAACGCCACCGGGGGCTGCTATCATCAAGCCATGGAATCACTTCAAGACGATCAAGATCATCAACAACTTTGATCCCTCAGCGACGACTTGGAAATCACCAGATCTTCATCCCGGCGATCCAGTCCCACGCTGGTTCACACCACTCATGATACTCGGTAAAAGCGAACTGAACTTTGTATTCGCCATAATATGGTCCCATACCGTCAACGGCGAAGAAGTCCACGAAGTCATCCTTGACTCTCCCCACGGCATACAGCTCGACGCAAAACCGCTCGAAGCATTCCTCGCATCAGAGCCCAAGACAAAAAAACTGGCGATGCTTCACGGCTTGAAGGAAAGTCACACCGGTGGTATTCAAACATGCTACGGTGCAAAAGGCGGACTTGGACTGCATCGAAAGGTAGGAGGTGTAGATCATTGGGTTCTCACACATTCTTCCGAGTTGAAATATACGGGGATATTTATGAGACTTGTTTGGACTACTGATACACCGAGAACGATTGAGTGGGCACTGGAGGAGGAGGAGAAGGAACATCCTGACGAGGAGTTATCTGGGCCACCGCACTTTATCAAGGTTCCGAATGGTGGATCGACGGTTCTTACATGTGGGTGAGAGTTTGCATCCAGTATATTCAAAGTATTTCTTGTGATGATAGGAATAAGGGAGGATTGCTTGTCAAGCTTGTTAATACCACTCGTTTTGGACAAGCCCATCTTCAAATATGGCTGTCGTTTTGCCAGAATACTTCGAAAACGTGCATAAGATATTAATTACGCCCGCATTTGTCAAGAAATCATAAAAATACCAAGAGTTGAACGATGCCTAATGAAGTTATTGATCTAATAAAGCGTGTTCAGGTTAGGGCTGATTGACGCTCTCAGATTCTCAGGTAGCCGGGGACTAATTTTAGTGGAGGTAGCACTGGGTTGGGTCAGCCCATGGTGGTCCGATCCGCCAAAGCAATGGAGACTCTGCCAAGTTACAGCGGACTGTTCCACGAAGGGAAGCTGTCAAGAAAACATTGGATCGTGAGGTGGAATTGGACTGTAAATCTTCACATATGTATCTCAGGGTTCTTTGATACCTCTAATAAATCTATATTCAATCTTTGCGCGGCCTGCATATTGTGTGAGAGGGATCCTCTAAATGATCGCAGGATGCTGCGTCGCAGCCGACCCCTGCGTGGCTCCACGATGCATCAATATCAGCACCACCATCGCTAAACCTAGCCCTACAAAAGCTGTCGGAGCAGGACGACCAAGTTTCCAATCGGGTTATAGAGCCTGCGCGACGCATTTTCGGGAACACTTGACGCCGACGCGGTTGGCGTTGACGCGACGGCGCTTTCGCTCGTCGAAGACTCTGTCGCAGAGGCCTTCTCAGGCTTGGTGACGGATGTAGTCTCTTGAATGGCCTCAGTGGTAGGGGAAGTCGTCGCTGAGTCGGTTGTAGAAACGCCAGCCGCACTGGTCACAACAACAGCGGTTTTTGTCGAGCCCGTCAGTTCAGCAGATGACCCAGACGATCCCTTATCCCCGTCGTTTCCAGGCGCCAAGTCCAGACCAGTGTTGATAACGCTGTAGGCATCTTTTCCACCACAGGCGCTCATCGCATAACCAGGGCAAGGAGTGTCGCACTTGTCATCATCGACCAGCGCAGATTTGGCCGGATAGACATCAGCACAAATGCACTCGACATCCTTCAGTATCGCTACAGATTTTTTCTGTTCCTTGCAGTACTGTGCGCATAAGCCGGGGCTATTGAACGTCTGAGATTTTCCATCGGCTTTGCTGGGGAGGGCGTCGAAGCATCCCTGTGATGTGGCGTCGTCAAGAAGAGGGTCTTGCTTGGGTAATTGAGCTGCGTCCCTGGCGGCAGCCAGAGACAACAGGGAGAGCAGCGCGAATTTAGTGAATATCATGGTTAATTGTCGCTGCATTCTGGGGAAACAGATTGAAGATGCGGCAAGGCGATGTTTATATCCATAAAATCTCCTCAGCAGTGGGGAGATACAGGGCGTAGTAAAATTAGATGTTTGGAGTGCCAATCATCGCGACCCGCCGTCGTCGATGAAACGCGAAGGATCGCGCTGCCTAGCTCCGCCTTGATCAACAATGCCAGTGAAGCATCAACATTATGTCATTGCACCCGATGATTCACTCAACAAGCGGCTTGGCTATATAAGAGAACCAAACGCATTGAGCATATTGCGTTTGTTGACTGAGAGCGGTGAATGTTAACGCGATCCGAGGGAAGATAAAAGGAGCTTCTCGAATCCTTCAAATGAGCCAAGACCTCAGCGAAGCAAGAAGTGTCCGAACAGCCGTTTTTAGTGTCTATGAAAGAAACTCCAATCCACTGGCGACATATCGAAAATTTATAATTAGGTCGCACGATCAAATTTTTGAGGCTCTGCCTCAATGGAAGCTGTTTGTCTTCCTCCATCCAAGTCGACATGAAAAACTTACCCTGTGGCTGTGATGGGACCTCGCCTCTCTGGCCGTGAACTCGATGGCCTTACAGGGTCGTTGAAGCCCACTGCATGGTACACGATTAGTGCTTATCGTCCCAGTAACACAATAAATAATATGACAGGGGACAAAAAGCAACTTGATCGCCACCAAGGCTCAATCGCAAATATTATCTTCATATCCGAAATTTCCAAAAGTGACACCCAGCGAGTTGTTAGGGATTGCTAGTTATTCTAGGATCATAATAGGAAATAGACCTCCTGTATGTCATTCAATTGATTGGCGGGTTTAGCTCAGTTGGGAGAGCGTCAGACTGAAGTCAAACTTCGGGAATCGTAATCTGAAGGTCGTGTGTTCGATCCACACAAACCGCATCTTATTTTGCTTTTTATGATGCCACATCGTTAATATTTCTATACTTTTGCCTCATCTCTTACGAGCATACTTTCTTCTTTTTATTCTATTTTATTCATCTCCTGGTCTGTATTCACAATTCGTGCAGTAGTCAAACCCTGCAGTCGTCGTTGAAGTGAGACGGAGAGCGCGCGTTACCTGCAAGATGATGAATTGAGCCGGGACACCCGCCTTGAGTAACTTTCAACTTATGCATCTTGCAGCTTAATACGAACTGTGAAGAGTTTGATGCAAGCTAGAGCTCCTCGTTGTACCAGTCTTTGCGGTGAAACGCGTTGTACGGCATGAGTATGCACGCCAGAGAAGTGCAACCAATACATTCCAGCTCCAGCCTAGTCCCAAGACCCTGATATTCCTATAAAAGCTCTTCGGAGCCTTTCGTGGCACCAAAACACAGATAAGTCTTGTGTACCGTAGTATGGTAAGACTGCGACAGGCGGGCCGGGTTGTGACGCAAGGACATTCAAGATCCATTAGTGAAGTTAAGTTGAATGGAATCCGGCGATGAAGAAATCGAACACGCCGGACTGTCGGAGGGGACGCGCCAATCGAGGTAGCTGAAGCCAAATGCAAAGCTTGAAAAGCCACCCGCAGCTTGCCCTGCCGATCGATGCATACCCCTCCCGTGATGAAGTCATGATGAATAGCCCTGTCTGACACCGACCCCAGAAACACCAATTGAGCTCAGCTCATCATGCAGATAATTACTACTAGACAGTCTAAAGACGCAAAGGGACGCGGTGACTATCAGCGCTCTCCCCGACCTTAGCATACTCAGCTCAAACATACTCTACTACATGAGCCTCAGGAAGTACTGCGTCAACTCCTTCGCCAGCTGAATAGTTCTCCAACAATAGGGCTGACAAGGTACCAAGGCAGTGTCGTGTGGGCTTGAAGTATAACGCCAAGGCGTCGAAAAATACGATGCACCCATCTGAATGCGATTGACCAATCGAACTGTCATAGAGTGAGATGCTTACAGGTGTTACTGCATATGTCGACCTTAATCCTTTTGATCTCGCCCAAGCGTTGAGATTCCTGTACTCTATTGTCATGAAAACCGTAGCATGGCGGATTCTGGGAACATTGAATCACCATGAAGCCGACTCGTTGGCCGGCTGTATCATTACAACAAATACTCAGATGTCGCCCAACTGGCCCTTGGTCATTCCGATCGGACTGGATATCACCAGGCTTTGCAACCACGATCTTAGCCGACGCTACCATTGAACCTTGAGCTTAAGCTGAGCTTCGACGAATGGGAACATGAGTTACAAGTATGAGTTGGAGTCTTTCCAACCTCCCCAACGGCGGACCTCGTGTGGTGGCTGACTGCATCCCTATTCCATGACCTTCTGGTGCTCAGTTGGACTGTCTGAAGCATGGTTTCTCTATATAAGCCGGTATCCTTCCACCTGTCTGAGTCGTTGAACTTGCATTAATCTGCCGCTTCCAGCATATTCAGGATCTCCGACGCATCACCGAATCACCGTACAATATTACCTCATATCTTATTCATCCGAACTACTACCATTCAATATGAAGTCCGTCATCTTCTTTGCTACTACTCTCCTCTCATCCTCCGTCCTTGCGCAGTCCACCCCTGCCGCCGGGGGTCAAGGCGGTGGCAGTGTTCTTCCTGCATGCGCAGTAAGTCAACCTCCATCACCAGCATCAGTCTGAGCTGACTCTCCATGAAGCAACCCTGTGCTTTGAAGGCTATCGAGGCCAGCAAATGTGGCTCTGAAGACCCTGCATGCGTCTGCAAAGCTCCAGGTTTCGCCGAAGCCTATGTCAACTGTGTTGATTTAAGCTGCAGCCCTCGTGAGGCTGCCAGTAAGTCGTATATTTTATCTGGATCGATGTAGTTGCCTAAGTACGTATAGCCGCGATTGCCGCAGGTATTCGACTTTGTCAGGCTGCTGGCGTCACCATCACCGGCGCCCCAAGCCCCACGACTGAGTCCACGTCTCCTGAATCAGCATCTGTCAAACCAGTCGTCCCCGTTCCACCTGTTGTAAGTACAAATACTTCTCTAATGACTTGGTGCAATGCTGACTGGTAAAGGTTCCCACTGAACATCCTGTCGCTACTCCAACGGCACCTGCGCCTATTCCCGCTACGCCTGTTCCCACTGCTGGGGCCAACTCTCTCGGTGTTGGAGCCGCATCTCTTGGCCTTGCCTGGGGCTCAATCATGTTCTTGTTCGCACTCATGTAAGATGCTGTAGCAGCGTCGTCTTAATTGTGACGTCGGTTCCAGAATGCTATAAAAAGTTTGTTAGTTGATTATAATGAAACATTCTATATGTATCTACACACAATAGTAATAATAATTGTTGGTATGAGAGCTCTTTGCGCCTTTTATATTTGCTTTGTGATAAATTGGACACTTTGGAAAGCATAAGCTATGGAGAACTTGGCCTCTTTTAGGGTCTCCAGCTGCGCGTTGGTGTATTACCTCCACAGGATGATATGAAACTCGGAACTTGCTTATCTATCACAACTCTAGAGCACTACCACCTCTTTGAGTTTCACATTTCCTAATCTTCTCAAGGCTCTCATTACTCGGCATTGACTTTCTTCCATTATTGAACTCTTTTGTTATTCTCCAACCATTAGCTGGTGACACGGTCTAAGCAGGTCAGATTCACTCAACTTTCAACAGTGCGCGCACAGACTTCGGAATAAATTAAGTGAGGCACCGCCTATTGAATCTCAGGACGGGTGTTACACAGACTGAGGAAACATCCTGCAGTCACGTGCTCTAGTTGCACAGGCGGGCCACTACTCATAAGATTCCAGCTTTGTTTTGATCTCGCCCTTTTTCTTTCTTCCTCTCATGTCATTCTTCACATCTTCACCATCATTCTTTAATCTTCACCGTTACGTATCTCATCCTTGCACGCTTTTCGAGACGATGTCTCATGCTCTTGAGGCAACCGCCTCATCACCACGCCCTTCTCCCGCACCGACGGCGACAATGACCATCGACTCCAATGAGACTCCGTGGCCTGAGAATTTTTCTGACAAAGACATTCGTCTGATTGAGCGCATCGAAAACATCACCGGCCAAAAGCCGTGGGAGTGGCTAACGGGGTTCCCAGTAAAGCAATAGAGTCGCAAGTTGCTGGGAGACTTGGTCGCCACTCTCGAACACACTCTCGAGCATCAGGAAACATGCAACGTGCCTGCAATAAAAGAATTTCTTCAGAAGAAGACCTACGGTCGCCAGCCTCCGTTACTTCGTCCTGCCGATGCGAGCCTTGCAAGGGTTCACTTCCAGGTGCCCAAGGTTCAGCGAAAGAGGAAGAGCACTTCGAGGCCTAGTACTTTTCCAGATGATGGTGAGCCCGAGAACGACTCTGCGGGTGAGGGAAGCGACATCCCTAATACCAAAACGACCCGAGCTTGTTCTGATGCCTCAGTTGTGAAAGAAGTTGGTGCAACAGACGACGAGGAGGAGCGCGGTAGCAACGCGTCGTCGCGCCGCCGCAGAGGACACGATAAATTCGTGGTCGCCCTCAAGTCAAAGAAGAAGCCTGATCCTATGCCCGAGCGCAAGGCAGACACGGAGCATGTCACTATCAGTGATGGCGAAGCCTCCGCTGACGGTAACATGAACGCGGGAGGTGGACACACTCAGGCCGACATCGATCTCGAAACTCCATGCCCAAAGCCTCAGAAACGTCAGCGCTCGATCTCAGCGACGCCAGCCAACCCGTTCAACTTCAAGCGTGCCCGCAGCGGAAGCGGAGCCTCTCAGCCGGCGCTCGTCCCTCTTGCAACCATTGAGGGGGCCAACGTAAGTTCTCGCGAGCTCCTGATTATAAAAACAGCAGCTAACAGAAACACAGTATGACGACAATGCGCAGCTCGTTCAGGAAAGCCAGGGCCTCCACCATGCTCTGGCGAACCACGTCTGGATTCTGGCCAAACGCCATGAGGACCGCGTCAAGTCTTTCCAGACTCACCAACACCGACTTCACATGGAGCTGGAGTTCCACCAGCCTAGCCTTGAGGCACATCGTGCTGCCCAAGACGAGTTCACTGCATCCGCCGCCCGAGTCGAAGACCTCCGACAGGAGAAAGGAAGACTTTTGACAGGCCGAAAGGCTATGGAAGACTCGAAGGATATGTGGATGGAGCTCTCACCTGATCACTTCGAAGGCATGGAGCAAGACCTACAAGCGAAATTGACTGCAAACAACAGCGCTCTCCAGGAAGCTGAGATCCAGCATGGCATTGCTAAAGTCACTTATGAGGAGGCTGAAGTGGCTGCTGGTCCGGCGCTGCAGCTTACGAATCGAGAAGTGCCCAAGCTGGAAGAGCTGAGAGCTCGCGCCGAGAAGCTCGGGAAGACTATAGAACAGACCGAGTTTCTCAGACTTCTGGTTCAGAAAGGTCTTTTCGCTGTCGACTCGATCGAGAAGCGGCTCGAGCCAGTGGGTCTGTCGCTGAAGGACCTCACTGAGACGATCGTGGAGGATGGAAAGCCTGCTGAGGAGAACGGTCAGCAATCTGACGTCCCAATGGATTGAGTCTCACAGTTATTGAGACTGGTTGGCAACGATTTGGACCCACCGCTATCGTCTTGATAGGTTTACTTTGCAGTGAATGGGAGTCAGATGATGCGAAGGATCTGTCGCTTGGGGGAGGATTACATATCGTCGTTTGATCGATCGAGGACATCTTACATTCGTCAATGGCATTGGTACATAACATTTCGCTTATCGCCTGGTCATCTTGCGCCTACTGCGTTACTTTTAGCGTCGAAGGATATCCAGCATAGATCGAAGTTGTCATACTTCTAGTCAGGTATCATAAACTCGAATTCATTCACGCTGGTATCGCGTCATAGTCTCTGAACACGCCAACCTCGCTCTTGGTACATGCTTCTCTATGTCACAGCTACAAGACGTAATCTATATCTAGAGACGTGAAGAGGGTGCGCGGTTGGGATCCAACTCCTCTTTCGCCTTCTCCCTCAGCGCCCGTCTCAGAATCTTCCCGGACTAATCATCAATAGGTTAGCATAGCCTCACAGAACTGCAGATACTACTCACCGGATTTTTAGGGATCATGTCCACAAAGGAAGCGCCACCCTTGAGTCGCTTATACTTGGCAACTCTCGCCTCCATCCAATCCACAATTTGCTGCTCAGTAAGTTGAGAGCCAGCGACCTTGACAAGATAAGCACGGGGAACCTCATCACCCTCATATGGGACTCCAACCACGGCAGCGTCTGCGATCTCAGGATGATCCAAGAGTACTGCTTCCAGCTCTGCGGGCGCGACTTGGTTGCCCTTGACTTTGATCAACTCCTTGATCCTGTCAACGATATGGAAGATAGCTCCTGGCTTAAAAGACTCGACGTATGCAATATCGCCTGTCTTCAGCCATCTCGTACCGTCCTCATCAACATGAATTGTCGAAGCTGTAGCACTGGGATTCTTCCAGTATCCCTTCATCAACGTCGGTCCCGTGACCCAAAGCTCACCACGTTCACCAGCCTTCGTTACCGGAGTCTTTCCATCCATATGCATGATCTTTCCCGAGCAATTTGGCGCTAACTCACCCACTGCAGCTGAATTGCACTTAAGCTGAGGGTCCCAAGTCATGCAGGTACAGGTGACTTCAGTCATTCCCCAACCTTGCTTCACATTGACACTTCCATCTGACCATAATTTCTCAACACCTGTAGCAACTTCTTTACTAAGAGGTGCGGCACCAGAGCTCACGCGCTCAACGCTGCTGAGGTCGTATTTCTTAACAATCGGGTGCTTCGATAGGTAGACCAAAATGGGAGGGACGCAGAGGAGGCCCGTGATGCGGAAACGCTGAATGTGCTGTAGCATCTTCTCAAAGTCAAAGTTAGGCATGATATACGCGGGGATATTTAGGTAGGGATAGATGGAGATGTAGTAAGTTTGCGCGTAGGCGTGATACATGGGGAGAAAGCCAAGGCCCTTGGCGCGTTTTTGAATCTCAGGATCAGGCTCGAGGTCTGAAATAACGACGACGCCTGAACCATTGGCGACGTATGAGTAGTGGGTGATCTCAACTCCCTTCGGAACACCAGTTGTGCCGCTGCTGTAGTTGAGACAGCAACCTGTCGTTTCCGGATCTTGAGGTTCGACCCATTGCCAAGTCTTGGCTTGTTCTTGATTATCAGCTACCAGATCAGTCCACATTCGAAGACCATCTTTTGTAATAGAGGGTGCAATGGGTGTAGAGCCAACAGGCGGGAGCACGCTGGGGTCAAGAACAAAAATGTTCTCCTTTGGAAGACCGACGGTTGCAGCAGCCTCTAGCGCCGTGGGTAGTTGATTCGCAGCCACAAACATATGCGTGGCCTCAGAGTCTTTGAGCTGATATGCGAGCTCTCGTGGTGTGAAAGATGGGTTGGCACCAGTGAACATGGCACCGCTCATCAAAATACCGAGGAAAACGCTGGGGAAGTAGACATTGTTGGAGGAGAAAACAAGGACTCTGTTTCCTGGTTGTAGACCAGCTTTGATGAGGCCTAGAGCGACTTGTTTGGAAAGAAGTCGGAATTGCTCCTTTGTGAGAAAGTGCGTGTCTGGACGGTCTGCGTCTATGAGGATGGCCTTGTTGCCCTCTTCCATAGGCTCACAGGCCGAGCCAAAAATCCACTGCTGAAGGGAACATTTTGGAACGGGTTTAGACCATCGTGAATGAAGAGCCATCTTGGATAGAGATATCGTAGCAACTTGAGAACAAAGCGAGTATTTCACAGCAGCATTCAAGATAGATCATACATGCGAGAGGAGAATTACAGATCGATTACGAGCTATTTAACACATTTCGCCAGCCTGCATCAACCCTCACAGCAAATCCGGGGTAGACCAAGCCCTCCGCGATCCATTCCCATGGCAAACCCGTGCGAAAAGTGTGGGGAAGCAACCAATCTTTGCTGCTTTTGGCACCTCAACCCCGCGTTCGCCCTCGGCTCGTTTTCGTTCAGTGTGCTGGATGGATAAAAATGCCGAGGCACGATCTGGTGGACGGATTGAGAAATAGCTTGGGGCGGGGAAGACTGCCGTGTGCTGCAGAGGGCAAGATTGCGAGAAGAAATGAGGATCTCGCGATGCGTTGAGGGGACTGAGTTTTGATGTTTTTATTTCTTGATGTAACGGGGTGAGAAACTCAATTCGAAGGATTCTGATCTTAGTGGTTGGGCCCTGACCTTTACGGCTTAATGTAGCAATGGATGGAAAGTGTGTATCACGCTGACTCAGGCTTGATCAAGGATTAAATTGCGAGCCCAGTAATCTCACTCTTTTCGATTGCCTGTTCTATAAGAAAGCTACTGCCATTGCGTTGGAGAGTCATTGGCGCGTCGGGCCATTTGCTCAAGGCTTGTTATGATGACCCATCCACTGCTGCCAACCTGCCAAAATTAAGTCGCAAAGCGAAAGTCGAGTCTATAAGCATATCAGCAACCTATCAAATTTTAAAAACGCTGAACTAGTACCTACCGCTTATTCCCTTGATCAGTTGTGGTGGTCCTGTAATGATGCTGCTCCTCTGGTGTCATAGCATCCCATTTCTTGGCCTTTTGGTTATTCCTCCACCTGTAGTAAAAGAACGTGCCAGGGTATTGAACCAGCTATAAAGGTGTGAGCCTAATTCCAGCGCTTCGAAAGTAGTTTCATAGTACTTACACACATCCATACACAAATGACGAGCAAACCCGTGTTTGCTTTAAAGTATCGTGGCGAGTCTCCTGGCTGGTAGATGTTTGCTCCGATCATTCCACTGACTTGAACCCACATATTATACAACGAGGCTGAGACCGTTCTGTTCTGTACTGACCCAGCGTTTCTGCTAGTCCATGCGACTTGAATCGGATGTGTATATGGGAACGAAAGAAGCACCGTCGAGATGGCAAAGTAAGCCCAAGGTCCGATCGGATCAGGCAGAGCAATCAGTGCCACGAAGCAGGGTAGTAGCCAGGCGTCTTCCGCCATTGAAACAAAACTTCGGTTGTTAACCAGCTCACTCAAAGCTGTGATGGCAAGCATCGTGATACAGGAGCCGACAATCCACGGAATCGAGAGAAGGTTGGTCTGGATAACGTTAAAGCCAAGGCAACGAAAGGATAGTGTGAGGTATTGGTTGACGGGATACTTGGGAAGTCCGAATAGGAGACCAAGAGCGTAGAGAGGCCACATATCGTAGTCTTTGGTACACTCCCAGATCTGTCTGATTGATAACCCTTGTCTGTTGTACATGCCCCCCTTTTGAGGGTCGTCACGAATAACTGCCTGGCATCAGTATTGAGCATCGCCATGTGTTCTGCGATTACTCACCAGAGTTGACAATGATCTTCTGTTCTTTCTCGGTAAAGTAGCCTTTCGGGCACCACCAGCTCTTCGTCCTCGCTGGTGATTGTGGCATCAGGAAGAATGATGCGACGCCAATCAGGACTCCGAAACGGTTAACATCGCTATATTCACACAAGGGGCTCTTGCACGTACAAGTAAAAGCACCTTCAATCAGAAAGAGCCATCTCCACCCCTCATATCCAAGCATTCCACGCATGGAGAGCATGCCGACTGCAGCGAAGCCAACGCCGATATCGACTGCGGTTCGTCAGTTTGTGCTTCTTGATACCCAATTCATCACTGACCAAGTTGCGAAGACATCCAAAACCATGCTAGTCGAATTGGAAGCTAAGTAGGCCGTAAGTATCATCATAGTTCATCGTCAAGTGTTGACATACTCTTGTGCCGGTGTACCAGTAACTGAGATACAAGATTGTGTCCCTGCACCCCATTAGCTCGGGCCTGAGGTTCAGGACAGGTGCACTTACGGAATGAAGCCTCCTTGAAATGTTGCGCTGACTAGTGAGCATATTGATACGATCGATTTGGCAATAACTTACATCAAATATCTCGTAGCAAGAAACGAGGCCCGACCCTTGAGGAAGAACTGCATCGCCGATATCAGGCTGAAGATACAAAGCTGGATGGGAATCCACATATCCGGACCGATCCTACAACAGCATCAGCATGAAGAAGGGTTGAAACGGGCAACAGACTGACCGTTTCGAAATCAACTGCGAAGGTAGCTCGGCAACGAGGAAGCCAACTCGAGAGATTGTCTGTCCAATGTTCTATCATCCTGTCAGCATTCAGTCACTCATCCACTGGGCAGAACTCACATAGTCGGCGTGGGTGATCCCCAAGTCGTCCAGCATATTATCGGATACCGCGTTCTGGATGTTGTTTCGGTCGATGTTCAACGCTGCAAACATGATACACATCCAAACCTACTGAAGTTAGTCTCTCTTAATTGCGCAGCTAAATCGTGCTTACCATGATCTTCCAGTCAACCTTGTGGCGAACTTCATTCTCTTCACGCCATGTCCAACGGAAGTTGGGATCAAAAGCAGTCAAGTTCTCCCACTGTGGATGGATATAGAGTTCTTTGTACCGTTCGATGTCGGGCGAGTCCCAGATACTGGGCTGCGTAGCGATCTTGCATCGAGTCAGTAAACTTCACAATGAGTCATGATTTTGTTCCTACCGCATCGAGATCGTAGATGTCGTTTCTTCGAGGCTTTCTTATGCGAAGGAATCGAAGAATGGCGTCTCCCATTGCCGCTTCCATGCGTTGGCCTTGTTGGGAGGCCAAGGCTGTGGCGGTAGGAGGCACTGAGTCGCTGGGATAGCCATCATTTTCGATTTTGCTTCTGCCCTTGAAGCTGCCATTATCGGACGGGGAGTCAGATACTCCCGATGAGGGGACGACGGCAGGCTGCTGTTGCGACATGGTCTCTTCTTTGAGCTTCGCCAAGTATTTAGCCGTACAGGAAGACTACGGAACACGAAATATTAGAAAAGAGCACCTGCATTGCTACTTAAACGACTCCCAATCCTTTCAAGAAAATCCTGTCGGGGTAAAAGACCCAAAGAATAAATTGGGGGACACCCATTGCGACATGAACCAAAACAGTACGTGCACCATCGCTTCGAAAACCAAGTGGTTCTATGCGAGTAATATTGACAGACCCTTCGTCTATTCTAGACAATAGGGGACAAACATCCGACATGTTTTGGTCGATCTTCGGAGGAAATACAGAAAATTTAAATAACTGTTACATCAGGACCCATACCAATTGACTTTGTTGGCTGCGGCATCGATTGGCAATATGCGGATCCAATGTCGTGATCGTTTCATAACAGTCACCACCACTATAACGGGGCAAGGGCGTCTTCGCGATAAGCCTTATCACTGAACGAACGCAAGCTCAACGTGTTCGTGATTATTAAGCTTGAAAATAACTCTATGTTGCGAATTGCCCATAAGTATTTTTTCAGGCTGGGTACGGAATCAGCAAGCTTCCCTCAACCTATTATTACTTTACACTTAGGACGTCCAAGCTACCAGAGTGTCGTGTTTAGATTGACGCCAGGTCTACAACTCAATCCTATAACGCCGATAGTGAGAATATATACCTAGGCTTGTTTTTCTTATATAAAATACGGGAAACTGGTTTTGTGAGTTATTCGCCAGATGCGAATTCAACTAATACCCGTGGCATACTTTATTTTCACGTCGCCCTTGTTTCCGGTACGAAAGCCTTCCCTCGTCTCACTTCCTACTCCAAAAAATCAGAGAAGTCTTCTTCACGTTTGACAAGCATTCTGTAGAGCTGGGCCACTAAATAGAGATGCTTCATAACATCAACACGAAATCATTTACATATCAGGTTTTCGCACCTAAGTTCTTGGAAGCCCTCTGATGTATATTGGCTTCTAGATTGTATTTCTTATCAACCGACACAGGTGAAATACCCGAAAAGGACAAACTCCGACCATCCGTTACCCCAACTCTGAAATGAGACATGCGGACTCAACTCTGGTGTTGAACGAAGAATCCTTCATCCATTGTCCCCCCGTTCCGGATCAAGCGGCATGTGGCTCACATCCTTGAATAGCTGTTACTGCTAGGTACAATCTGATAGGCCGAAGTTTTATCAATCTCAATCAAGACTGCCTCGAATTTTGAGGTAGTGCTTGAAAAGATGCCTAGTGCTGGCGCTATTGAACGCCGCATTGGCTTGGAGGGTTACAACGGACCAATCTAGACCTGCAGCTGAAAACGTTCAGACTGATAAAGTATCACGAGTTAACATGCTTAAAACACTAAAAGTCAAGTTAGTCCCCGCTTCATCTGAAAAGCCATTGTAATATTTACAGTCTAACATTGTTTCTAATTGATTCACCATGGCGGACCCCATTACCTCCTCAATAGAGATCGGCATCTCAGCCATAAAGGCTGGTGCAAGCATCGCAACTTGGTGGGAACTACGCCAGAGAAACAGACGCGAAGAAGGACAGAACTCTACATCAAGTGGTAGAGGCGCCGGTATAGATGAGATCTATTTGGTATTTGCCTCTTTGGGCCAACGGCTAATGGCCCTGGATGTCATTAACTACGATGCTTTACCGCAGGCCCTCGCAGCTGTCAAAGTTGCCATGGACATTTCGGAAGATGCTCTTACCTATGAATTGGAGCGCCTTGAGCCAATCCTCCAATATCTTATTGCCTGTGGCTTCATATTCTGCGCCGCTTGTCATCCCATGCCTATCTACTATGGATATGGCTGCGGAGTGATGAACGACACAAACTGGAGCAATCCCGAAAACCCGACATATTGGAACATCGACGTTGATCAAGCCATAGCCTATTTGAAGAGTGTTCCGCACCCCTTCCAATTGCTCAAAAAGTCGCCCTCTCGCATTGGACAGAGCGAACCTTACTATCAAAAGTACGATAAGAAGGCTTTAAAAACAGAAGCTTCTGTGGTTGGAGATACGTTCAAACAGGTTGAAAAAGTTGGGTATCCTCAGCCACTACCGCCAAACAACAAGATTCACATTGGTAGCTGGTCTTTGCCATTCGCCACATATGGCGGATCAGCCATGTATGCCAACGTCGGTCACGATACCTCATTCATCATGACTTGGCAGCTTGACCCAGGACGGTTTCTATACGCATGGACTGTTGGCGAACGTGCTGACCTCCGACCTGGTGAGGCGATTCTGGTCCAGGATGAACATATCGGAGCACTGGCATCTTGGCTTGAAGGGCTGAACGGAATAACTTTCAAAGTTCTTTTAGATTCAGATCTTGATTGGACTAAACTCAAGCTCAAGTCATCAACGAAAAAGTTCAACATGGCGCAATCTGGAAACGAGTACGGCATCAAGGGTATACCGGATGTCGTCGTGCGAAATCCTGATCCTACAGCTCTTCTGAATGCGAGACTCGATACGCTTCACTTGGTGTCAGTCTCAGTGCCTTTCACGAAAGAAACAAAGCCAGACACGGCTCCAGAAACCCCATCATCACCAGCTCCTAACTCTCCGGGAGTTACATCCACTCAATCGGCTAGCTTGTTCAGTTCTGCACCGTCATCACCCAACTCACATTCTACTATGTCCGCATCGTCAATGCCAGCTCAGATGGCCAAAGACCAGGATTACACTCAAACGCAAAATGCATTGCCTTGGGTGCAGGCCTCATCACCAGCAACAGCAACCAGCTCCCAGCTATCTCCGTGGGCTCCTGTATTAGAGAATGCGTCTTCAGAAAGCTCACTCCCAGCTGGGTGGGAATCTAGAACTGATCCGAGTGGACGGCTATATTATGTCAATCATTACACTCAGACGACCATGTGGACTCGACCAGCCCTTCAGGACCTTCCCCCTCTACCACCAGGATGGCAAGAATTACATATGCCAGATGGGAGACCTTACTATGCAGACCATAACACACAAACTACATCCTGGGAGCGGCCATCACCTGTGGAGCCAACTCTGCCAAGCTATCAGTCAGTCGCTGCGAGAAAACCATTATCTAGAGAGAGCACTGTTTCAAGCATGCCCGTTTCTGACAAGCAATCATCGAGCATGCAGTCAAATACCACCATTAGTGTTCCAAATCCTTCACAAAGTGGTGTGAAGCTGAACAACTATCACCAGTCTCTTCCACAGAGGCATCGAGAATTATGCAACACTCACTTATATACCGGCAAGGGGAAGAGCGCGTGCTGGGTAGCAGATGTTCCAGTGACACCTGACATCTATCAAAAGCTTCCATCCGATCAGTATGAACTCTCATACATCAGGCACACGGCCCTTGCGGGCCAGTTTTCAGATCTTCAAAAGCTAGACTACACCCTTCGCCAGAGGGGCCGAACTGAGCTCGTCATCGGCTTGAACCTGCTCTATGAGTCAACATTTAAGCGCGAAGTTATAAATTCCCAACTAACAAAGTCTCTTGGAAGCATCTTTGAGACATTACGAACATACTCTTTCTCAAGTGACTTCAATGCCAGATGCAATGGCTCGCCTCTGTCTGGTATTGTTGTTTGCATTCTAATCCATCAAGATCGTATGAAGGATGTTCCTTGGCTGCGGCAAACAGGTATCAGCTTTTTATGGGATATTCCCTCTTGCGTGCCTCTTAGTGACTCCAAGAAAGGCAATGGTCAATTCTACGACGATGCACATAAAGCGACCCGTAAGATCCTTGGTAAAGATGTCAAATTGAATCTTAATGAGGTAAGTAGTTCTCTTTACATATCCTAACTTCAGTGTACTTACGGGTTATGTAGTACACGACCACGTTCCATTTACAAGACTGGGAAAGAAGCCATGGGCTGATGCCAGATATCGTCTCTGGGGCAGATCCGGTGCAAGTTGTGCTATGCTCATCATACCGATCATGGACAGGATCATATGCTACCGACTCGCTCAAGCAGGTTGGCAACCTTCTCGATGCCAGATTATGCATTGATGTCAAGGGCGGGACGACGGTGAATGGTGCTTCTATGGAGAAACAATGGCGCTTGTCACAAAGTCGACGGAAGCCGGCGGAGTCAGGGCAGGATGCATATTGCGAAGAGTATGTGGGATGAACCTGCGACTGTACCTTGAAATTAATCACTTGCATCTTGTTGCGAAATATTCAGGCTTTGAGGCTTTGAGGCCGTCAGTAGCCATATTTGATTTGTAGTGCTGTCATCAACGTCTGTTCTGATTGTATTGCCAGTCTGATGGAATCAATGGCCTACGTTAGGTGCTGTTTTATGGCGATGATGGCATTTTGTTACAGGGCATGGAGGGCTCGAAACCAGTTAATCATAGGCATGTGGACTACTGTAGCAGGCTCCAAGCCGCCTGGTTTTTTCATGATAGGGCACAAACCACGATGGCCTGAATAATTCGGGCATAAGTTGACATGCCAGCATGACCACCTCATATTGAAGCGCTCGAGTAAAAAAAAAAATCAATCGCTCTACTTCAAGTAATTCACAATTAATATCGCCAAAATCAGAAAAAAAACATACAACAGCGGGGATTCGCTGGTCGTCACCGACCCAACTACTNNAGAGCGGACGGGATCCCGTATTTTCCAGTGGGTATGGTCGTATGTGCTAGATATGGTGGGAACACGGGTTATATCGACAAGACACATGAAGCTGATGGGTGTGAATGATTGAAATGCTGGGTCGTTATCTAACTTATTTCTCCTCGCTCTTGCTACTCTCTCCTTCTTGCTTATTCCATCCCGGAATCAGTTCATTATCAGCTTCTCCTTCGTCGTCACTCGCATCTCTGTTCTTCCTTACTCTCCTTGCTGCTCGTCGTCCTACAACTGGGAGCTTCTCGATACCTAGATCCTTTGCAGATTGTGGAAGAAGCTTTGGATCAAGAAGTCCCGCTTGAACCAAGACACTGGCTTGGTCCCAATAGACATGCTCCTGGTATAGCCGTCCTCCTCTGACTGCGACAATGCTAACCAAGAGAATCTCGATCTTCTTGTTGGTAGGTGGAACGCCTGGAAGCATCCATTGAACTTGCTCGGTGTGTTTGAACTGAACATGCATTTCGTCAACAACACGATCAACGCCGATGGTGCGTGATAGAAGTGTGATCTTTAATGAAGGTGGTGTGGTGAATGATTCTGAGTAGAACCGCTTGAGCTCAGCTGCACCAGTGGCACCTGTCAGGGTCGGCATGTACGTGACGTGAGGGGTCTTGTGCGTTGTGAAAGTTGACAAAGCTTGACCAAGGTTCTTTGAGAAGAATTTACCTGTTGAAGTTTTAGCTTAGCCTGATAGAACTCTATCCCAAATATGCCGACACTTACTCTGCAGGTTATGCTCCAGAACAAGCTCTAGATCAGGGCTGATACCAAAAACCTTCCTAGCAGCAGCCAAACTGCGGCTCCAAGCCAGTTCCGCCGAAACACTATCATACTCATCAAGATCATGCTCAGCAAAGCCAGGCTCGGCTTCATAGGTGTAACTGGGATACGCGAGGTCGAGCTTTCCGCCGGTACCCATACCGCTCTGGATCTTGGTGCGCCTCACGCGTTTCTTGCCCTGGATTCCTACCATTTGAGATTGCTTGACGACGCCGACTTCTTCACCGGCTGCTAAGTGGACAAGAGCGCTGATGCTGCTGGGGAATCTCCCGTTGGTGTCTGGGATGCGGGTTGGATAGTAAGCAATGAGAAGGCCGAGTTTGAACTCTGGGTTGTTGTCGAGAATGTGAAAGTGTTCCAAACAAATAGCTGCTGCATCATCATAAGCTATACCCTGTCAGTAATTCTCCATCGGCTCAATCATATCTTTACTCACCAACGATACCAAACTTCTCACAAGGCCCCAAATTCTCCCTGCTCAATGACTTGATCTTCTTCAGATATCCATCACCACAACTCTCCATCGAGATGTACTCAACATCAAAACCCTCGTCCCTCCACTCAGCCAGAGTAATCTCGTCGAAATCGTCATTTTCACCCGTAATGTAAAGCTTTGGAGGATTGCGCGGGAAATCGCCAGAGAGGAAGTTCTGGTCTCTGTGATTGGTCCTGTTATCTGATAAGATCTGGACGTTGCGCCCCTCAGCCTCTGGGACGGCGGATTTGATAAGATTTGGAATGTTAACGTTCATTTTTACAATAGACTTAATAGATAATTTACAGAGTGGAAAACACCGCAGAGGACGAGAATAACCTGATATATTCTTGTCCACTTCCAAGTTCCAAGTTTCAGATGATTCGGTTGACCCTGTTTGAGCGTTATAATGATGTCAGAACAGTACGCGGGCACTCATACCCGCACAG